>CAUYTI010104521.1:0-28741 GCA_963575145.1 Galago senegalensis
TGGGTTGATGGGCACTTAGGCTTCTTCCATGACCTAGTGATTGTGAATTGGGCTGCAATGAACATTCTGGTACAGATATCTGTATTGTAGCATGATTTTTGGTCTTCTCAATATATACCTAGCAGAGGAATTATAGGATCAAATGGCAGTTCTATATTTAGATCTCTAAGTGTTCTCCATATGACTTTCCAAAAGGGACGTATTAGTTTGCATTCCCACCAGGAGTGTAGAAGTGTTTCCTTTTCTCCACATCCCCGCCAGCATCTGTGATTTTGGAATTTTGTGATATGGGCTAATCTTACTGATGTTAGATGATATCTCAAAGTAGTTTTGATTTGCATTTCTCTGATGATTAGGGATGATGAGCATTTTTTCATATGTCTGTAGGCCATGCGTCTGTCTTCTTCGGAGAAGTTTCTCTTTAAGTCTCTTGCCCACCCTGAGATGGGATCACTTGTTTTCTTCTTGCTGATATGTTTGAGTTCTCTATGGATTCTGGTTATTAGACCTTTGTCAGAAGCATAACCAGCAAATATCTTTTCCCATTCTGAGGGCTGTCTGCTTGCTTTTCTCACTGTGTTCTTGGCTGTGCAGGAGCTTTTTAATTTGAGGAGGTCCCAGTAGAATATTTTTGATGTTGCTTCAATTGCCCGGGGCGGGGGTCCTCCTCATAAAATATTTGCCCAGGCCAATTTCTTCTAGAGTTTTCCCTACACTTTCTTCTAGTGTTTTTATAGTTTCATGTCTTAAATTTAAGTCTTTAATCCAATGAGAGTCTATTTTAGTTAGTGCTGACAGGTGTGGGTCCAGTTTGAGTTTTCTGCAGGTCACTAGCCAGTTCGTCCAGCACCATTTGTCAAATAGGGGATTTTTTCCCCACTCAATGTTTTTAATTGGCTTGTCAAAGATTATATAGCGGTAAGTAGCTGGATTCATCTCTTGGCTCTCTATTCTGTTCTATACATCTACCTCTCTGTTTTTGTGCCAGTACCATGCTGTTTTGATTACAATGGATTTATAATATAGTCTGATGTCTGGTAACGTGATTCCTCCTGCTTTGTTTTTGTTTCTGAGTAATGTCTTGTCTATTCAGTTTTTTTCTGATTCCATATAAAATGAAGTATTATTTTTTCAAGATCTTTAAAGTATGACAATGGAACATAATAAGCATTAAAATTATGTATTGCTTTAGGTAGTACAGACATTTTAACAATGTTAATTTTTCCCAGCCATGAGCAAGGTATGTTTTTCCATTTGTTAACATTTTCAGCTATTTCTTTTCTTAGAGTTTCATAGTTCTCTTTATAGAGATCTTTCACATCCTTTGTTAGGTAAACTCCCAAGTATTTTATCTTCTTTGGCACTACTGTGAACGGAATAGAGTTCTTGACTGTTTTTTCAGCTTGATTATTGTTGGTATATATAAAGGCTACTGACTTATGGGTGTTGATTTTAAAACCTGAGACACTGCTGTATTCCTTGATCACTCCTAAGAGTTTTGTAGAAGAGTCCCTGGTGTTTTCCAGGTATACCATCATGTCATCTGTGAAGACTGAGACTTTGAGCTCTTCAGATCCTATGTGAATGCCCTTAATTGCCTTTTCTTCCCTAATTTCTATGGCTAAGACTTCCATTACGATGTTAAAGAGCAATGGGGACAATGGGCAACCTTGCCTGGTTCCTGATCTGAGTGAGAATGATTTCAATTTGATTCCATTCAATACAATATTGGCTGTGGGTTTGCTGTAGATGACCTCTATCAATTTGAGAAAGGTCCCTTCTATGCTAATTCTCTTAAGTGTTCTGATCGTGAATGGATGCTGGATATTGTTGAAAGCTTTTTCTGCATCAATTGAGAAGATCATATGGTCTTTGTTTTTTAATTTGTTTATCTGGTATATTATGTTTATAGATTTGCATATGGTGAACCAACCTTGAGATCTTGGGATAAAACCCACTTGGTCATGGTGTATAATTTGTTTCCTGTGTTGCTGGATTCTGTTTGTTAGGATCTTGTTGAATATTTTCACATCAATATTCATTATTGGTCTATAATTGGTCTATAATTTCATTATTGGTCTATAATTTTCTTTTCTTGTTGGATCTTTTCCTCGTTTGGGGATCAAGGTGATTTTTGCTTCATAGAATGTGCTGGGTTGTATTCTGTCTTTTTCTATATTTTGGAAAAGGTTAAGTAGTATAGGTATTAGCTCTTCTTTAAAAGTTTGGTAGAATTCTGATGTGAAGCCATCTGGTCCCAGGCTTTTCTTTTTAGAAAGATTTTGTATAGTTGATGCTATTTCAGAGCTTGATATGGGTCTGTTCAACATTTCCACTTGGTTCTGACTAAGTCTTGGAAGGTGGCGTGCTTCCAAGTATTGGTCAATTTTCTTCAGATTTTCATATTTCTGAGAATAAAGTTTCTTGTAGTATTCATGGAGGATTTCTTGGATTTCTGAGGGGTCTGTTGTAATTTTGTCTTTACCATTTCTAATTGATGAAATTAGAGATTTAACTCTTTTTTTCTTGGTTAGGTTGGCCAATGGCTTATCTATTTTATTGACCTTTTCAAAAAACCAACTTTTTGATTTGTTAATCTGTTGTATAATCCTTTTATTTTCAATTTTATTTAATTCTACTCTAATTTTGGTTATTTCTTTTCTTCTGCTGGGTTTCAGATTGGAGTGTTCTTCCTTTTCCAGTTGCTTGAGGTGTCCCATTAAGTTGTTAACTTCTTCTCTTTCCATTTTCTTGAGGAAAGTTTTCAGTGAGATAAATTTCCCTCTAAGGACTGCCTTTGCAGTATCCCAGAGGTTCTGATAACTCGTCTCTTCATTGTTGTTTAGTTCCAAGAATTTGGTAATTTCCATCTTGATCTCGTCTCTGACCCAACTGTCATTGAACATAAGGTTACTTAGCTTCCACGTTTTTGTTTGGGTCTGCAGATTCCTGTTGTTGCTGAGTTCAACTTTTATTCCATGGTGGTCTAAGAAGATACAAGGGATAATTTCTATTCTTTTAAATTTTCTGAGGTTAGACTTGCGACCTAAGATGCGGTCTATTTTGGAGTATGTTCCATGAGCTGATGAGTAAAATGTGTACTCAGTTTTAGTAGGGTGAAATGTTCTGTAGATGTCCGTTAAATCCAAATACTGAATGGTTAAGTTTAAATCCAAGATTTCTTTGCTAAGCTTCTTTCTTTTGGAGGATCTATCTAGCACTGCCAAAGGGGTATTAAAATCTCTGACTATGATGGAGCTGGGAGTAATCAGGTTGCTCATGTCTGTTAGAGTGTCTCTTATAAATTGAGGTGCATTCTGGTTGGGTGCAGAAATATTGATAATTGAAATCTCATCGTATTGAGTATTACCCTTAATAAATATAAAGTAACCATCTTTGTCCTTGCTCACTTTTGTTGGTTTAAAGCCTATTGCATCAAGGAATAAAATTGCAACACCTGCTTTTTTCTGCTTTCCATTAGCCTGAAATATAGATGACCATCCCTTCACCCTGAGTCTATGCTTGTCTTTCAAAGTAAGGTGAGTTTCTTGGATGCAGCAGATATCTGGCCTGAGTTTTTGTATCCAGTCAGCCAGGCTGTGCCTCTTTAGAGGGCAATTTAAGCCATTCACATTGATTGAGACTATTGATAAACCTGGTATACTTTTGGGTATTGAGTTTTTTGAAAGTCCGGTGGACATCTTTGTTCCTTTTGTCACTGTGAAGATTGGAATTTGATCAGAATTTTCTGGGTGGGTTTGTTTATGTGGTGGAGGAATGCGCTGGTCATTATGGAGGAGGATAGGTCTGAGGATATCCTGGTGGGCTGGTTTAGTTATGGCAAATTTCTTCAACATGGGAATGTCATTAAAGTATTTAATTTCTCCATCATAAATAAAACTGTTTAGCTGGATACAGGATTCTGGGTTGAAAGTTGTTTTGTTTTAGGAGGTTGAACGTCGATGACCACCCTCTTCTTGTCTGAAAGGTTTCAGCAGAGAGATCTGCAGTCATTCTAATATTCTTCCCCTTGTAAGTTAATGTTTTCTTGTGTCTAGCTGCTTTCAGGATTTTCTCTTTCATGTTAAGTTTAGTGAAGTTGATTATGATATGCCTGGAGGATGTTTTGTTCAGGTTGAGTCGCACTGGGGTTCTGAAGCTATCGGCTATCTGAATTTCAGGATCCTTTGGCATATTTGGAAAGTTCTCTTTCATAATTTCATGAAGGAGAGCCTCTGTGTTTTGTGAAGCAACTTCGTCACCTTCAGGGATTCCTATAAAGCGAATATTAGTTTTCTTCAAATTATCCAAGAGCTCTCTGAACGAGTGATCTGTTTTTGCTCTCCATTTGTCATGATCTTTGGATGATTGGGCACGTTCAAAGTCTTTGTCTTCAGTGTCTGAGATCCTATCTTCTGTCTGGTCCATTCTCTGAACAAGGGATTCAACCGTAGTCTTCAGATCTTTAAGGGCTGCAACCTCTTGCTTCAGTGTATCATAATCTTTGGTCATTTTATCTTTGAAATCATTGAATTCCTGTGATAGCTTTTGAATAATTTGAAATTCTAGTTCCCTCCTTTCATCCATTCTGTTGATCTTATATACTATCCAGATTCTGAACTGGAGGGTGGACTGGAAACTCAAAATGGCAGTGCAAACACCAGTTCCACTTTTCTGCCTGGGGGAGGGTGTTCCGAGTCTTAGCAGGGTCCCTCCAGGGTAGTAGACTTCCCTGTCAGCAGCTCTCACTCATGGAGTGAGAGAATAGGTCCTCAGTTTATGGATCGCTTGTAGGAGACTCAGGGGAGTGGTTGAAGAGGAAACAAAGGAAAAGCACACCTTTCTTGGAGGAGGGGACGGACACTTTTCCTTTAGGGTGTATTATGTACCTGTAGATTGCCTTCCAGGAGTCGCTGCTTGCCTCAGAAGAGGTGTCCTGCCAGTATCACTCTTCTCTCTTGGCTGGGCTCCCAGTCTTTGACTTTGTTGGGTGTTTTCTGGACTTTATCCTTTCCTCTGTATGGGAGCTTCTGTTGGAAGCTGGTGCCTGTTGGCTATCTTGACCCCCTCCCCAGAATTTATTTTTTAAAGCAATATTAGGCTCACTGTAAAATTGAGCCTCTAACTTCCCCCACTATCAATGATTAGCACCAGAGTGGTATATATGGACCTACATTTACATGTCATCACTCAGAGTGTATTAGGATTTGCTCTTGGTGTTGGGCATTCTCTGGGTTTAGTAAACATGTAATGAACTGCCTCTGTTTTTAGCATATCACTCAGAGTAGTTTCACTGCTCCAAAAATCCTCTGTGCTCTAATCATCCCTCCCTCTGGCAACCCCTGATCTTTTTACTGACTCAAGAGTTTTGCCTTTTATAGAATATCTTATAGCTGGCATCATACAATATGTACCTATTACTAAGCAAAAGAAGCTTAATCTGGGCTAGGCTAATTATAGACCTTTAAGTTTTCTCCATGTCTTTCCTTGGCTTGATAGCGCATTTTTTTTAGCTTTGAATAATACTCCACTGCCTAGATGCATCGTGTTTGTTTATTCATTCACCTGCTAAAGGACATGTTGGTAGCTCCCAAGTTTGGACAATTATGAATAAAGCTTCTATAACCAGTGTGTTTACGTAAGTTTTTTTTTGGAGACAGAGCCTCAAGCTGTTCCCCTGGGTAGAATGTCATGGCATCACAGCTCACAGCAACCTCCAACTCCTGGGCTCAAGCGAGTCTCTTGCCTCAGCCTCCTGAGTAGCTGGGACCACAGGCGCCCGCCACAATGCCCAGCTATTTTTTGGTTGTAGCTGTCATTGTTGTTTGGCAGGCCTAGGCTGGATTTGAAGCCGCCACCTTAGGTGTATGTGGCTGGTGCCTTAGCCACTTGAGCCACAGGCACCGAGCCGTAAGTTTTAACAACTTTGAGTGAATGCTAAGGAATGCAATTGCTGGATCATATGGTAAGCATATATTTCGTTTTATAAGAAACTGTCAAACTGTCTTCCAAAGTGACTGTACCATTTTTCATTCATATCAGCAATAAATGAGAGTGTCTGTTACTCCATGTCCTTGCCAGCATCCATCAGTTTGTCAGTATTTCAGATTTTGGCTGTTCTAGTAAGTGTGTACTGGTAGCTCTTTATAGTTTTATTTTTGTTTTTCTTTTTTTTTTTTTTAAGAAACAGGGTCTTGCTCTGTTGCCCAGGTTGGAGTGCAGTTATGTTATCTCAACTCACTATGAACTCCTGGACCCAAGCTATCCTGCTTCAGCCTCCTCCTAAGCAGCTATAACTACAGCACATGCCAACATGTGTAGCTAATTTCTAATGTTTGTAAAGACAAAGTCTCACCATGTTGCACAGTATGGTCTTGAACTCATGGCCTGAAGTGATCTTCCTACCTTGACCTTACCAAGTACTGGGATTGCAGGCACAGCCACAGCCCCCCTCTCTCACCATAGTTTTAATTTGCAATTCTCTAATGACATATGAGCTTTTCATAAGCTTATTGGCCATCTTCTTTGGTGAGCTGTCTGTTCAGGTCTTTTGTCCATTTTTATATCAGATTTTTCTTATTGTTGATTTTTAAGAGAGTAACAGTCCTTTAGTAGAGACATGGAGTATCTTTTGCAAATATTTCCTTCCAACCTATGTGGTGTCTTCTCATTCTCTTAAATCCATTTATTGTCCCTTAATTTTCACATGACCACACCTACTCAGCTCTCTTCCTTCTGTTCTCACCTTGTCCTACCTGGGTCCCAGCAGCATGTTGGTGATTGGCCTGTTGGCCATGCACTGTGTGGGGGGTCCTAGTGAAGTGTGCCCGCCACTTCTGCGGCAGGTGAGACCCTCCAAGTCCCTTGAAAACAGGATTTTCTTGGCTTTATTTTCACTAGCATGCTTTCCCTCATCTCCTACTATCTGTCTTAAGCAAGCCCTTGAGCACAGCTCACCAGTGTCGAGTTTCTTAGTTTTTTCATCCCAAAAGCACTGTCCTTTTTCACTTTCCATACCCCTGAAAAGGTAATATTTGATATACTTTTTCAAACTCTATAGCATTTTAAAAACTAAGCTACTTACCTTTATTGTTTAGAATAAATATTTTTAAAGCTTCTTATTTTATTTATTTACCTATTTATTTATTGAGATACAGTCTCACTCTGTCACCCTGCATAGAGTGATGTGGCATCATCACTCACAGCAACATCAAACTCTTAGGCAAAAGCAATCATCTTGCCTCAGCCTCCCAAGTAGCTGGGATGACAAGAGCCCACCAGGACCCCTGGCTAGTTTTTCTATTTTTAGCAGAGATGGGGTCTCACTCTTGCTCAGGCTGGTCTGGAATTCCTGAGCTCAAATAATCCACTTGCCTCAGCCTCTCAGAGTGCTAGGATTACAGGCACAAACCATCATGCCCAGCAAATAAACACATTTTTTAAAGGTCTGGGTTTAACCACTCCACATTGTTTTGTTTTGTTTGTTTTTTCTTTGAGACAGATCTCATTCTGTAATCCTCCTGCCTCAGCCTCTGGAGTAGTTTGGGCTATAGGCATACACCACCATGCTAGGCTAATTTTTCTATTTTTAGTAAAGTTGAGGTCCCCCTCTTGCTCAGGCTGGTCCCGAACTCCTGGCCTCAAGGGATCCTTGCACCTTGGCCTCCCAGAGTGCTAGGATTATAGGCATGAGCCACTGCACCTGGCCCACACTGTTAAAAGTAACTTTTGGGGCAAGAAGTGGGGAGGAGAATTAGACTGGGATGAGGCAGGGGAGGCTATGCATAAGGACATGCATTTTTTTATACTTCTGTTTGACCTTTTAAAAGTAATTTTTAAATTACTGCTGTATATTTTTAATTAAATTGTGGGGATCACATTTCTTCTCAGGGGGTCAATTTCCCTGAATTCTGATGCATCCTTAAGAGTGTGAGCCCCTGCACTCTAGGTAAAAATCATTGCCGAAAGGGGTAGCGTGCATGATCATCTGTATTGCCAGCATGAAGCCAGGCAATCTGTGTAACCTCAGGGAAGCAGCAAGTGTCATAAGAAAAATCACTGTTGTGCAAATCAGAAGACCTCGAGTCAGGTCTTGACTCTGCCCCCCAGCTCACTGTGTGACTTTGGACAAATGCCCTGCCCCCTCTGGGCCTAAGTGTCCCCATGCGTTCAGTGAGTACATGGGATTCAATAACCCACTTGACTGATGGCACCAGGAAGACAGGGCTTTGCCTGTCTCATTTACTGATGTGGACCCCTGTGCCTTGTCCATCTCTGACACTCAGTAGCCACTCCCTAAATATTTGTTTAGAGTTAGTACATGGTTTCTGGAGGCCTTCAGGGGAGTGAGGGAAGCACAGTAGGCATCAACAGTAGAATCTATCATGTCTCCTAGGGTTCCTACCACACCTCTTTCTGGTCAGCCTTGTATTAGGGAAAGTCCTGTCTTGCTCTCTCCCTGGAACATACTTCTGAACCCAACAATGTCCGGTCTCTCTCCTGCAGGCTCAGCAAGCCCTTTATAGACTATGGGGACAGCATGATGCATGCCCTAGAGACCTGTCACTGTGCCTGACTCTGTGACCATGTCCATGTGGGGCGGTAGGACAGCCCTGCCTTCTCCTGGCCTGAAATGGGGTAGCAGACTTGCACCCCAAGCATGGATTCTGCTAAGCTAGTGATTTTCAACCGGTGTGTCTTGGCACACTGGTGAGCTATGAGAGGATCTTAGGTGTGCCATGGAATTTTTTAAAAATCATTAATTAAATGACTTTCTAAAGAAGTTCAAAGCACAGAAAGCATATTCTTTTAACTTTTTTTAAAATTAAATTATAGCTATGTACATTAATGCAATCATGGGGTACAATGTACTGGTTTTATATATAATTTGAAATATTTTCATCAAACTGGTTAACATAGCCTTCACAGCATTTTCTGTTATTGTGTTAAGACATTTATATTCTACACTTAGTAAATTTCACATGTGCCCTTGTAAGACGCGCAGTAGGTGTGGTCCCACCAATTACTCTCCCTCCACCCATCCTCATTAGCTTTTTTTTGATCAACATACTGTAAGAGCACAGCAGAAGTTTAACTATAGATTCAAGGGTGCCATGAGATGAAAAGGTTGAAAAACACTGCTCTAGGGACAGAGCCAAGTGCTTCCCCCTACAAGCACAGATGGGAAAACTGAGCCTTAAAGGCAGGGAACAACTTGCCCAAAGGTACACAGTGAATCATGGAGGGCTGGAAATCATGACTCTGAGCAAAGGCATTGTTAAATTAAGGTGTTCAACTCCTGGTCACCTGGGATTGGATTACCCTGAATGTGTGGATGAACTGATTTCAGTGGCTAACACCTTTCTCAGTCACCAGCTCTTCCCTCTCCCCCTCACCTTACTATCACTAGTCTTTTGTCATTGGGAGGCAGCAGATTGAATGAAAAACTATTTATCTGATCCTGCTCTGACAGTAAATAATACATCATTTGCAATTCAGCAAAGGTCCAGTAACACATCTGCCAGCAATTGTTTATAAGAAATATAGTTTGTTACTAAAGGACTAAACATTAGGTAAATTTTAAAAAAAATGAGAAATACAGTTTGACCTCACATTTTGTTCTAACCGTGATTTGGAGTGATCAGTGAACATCTTTCTTCACTTGGATTGGCTCTGTTATTTGCAATCTGTCCAAATAGAAAGAGCCTAGGTCCAAAGCAGGCTGGACCCTGGACACAGTCCAGTTCTAGAGGCTACAGTTGCCAAGGCAAAGAAGCTAGAAGGTGCATGCAAGCAGACTGCTTGCTGGGCGGTCTGAGATAGGTCTTAAACCTGGACATTAGGGGATGCCAAGCAGGATGTGATGACTCAAAGTCATCTAAACTGTGTGTACTTCCTAGAACATTCCATTTACAGAGAATCAGAGTTCTATTCACCCATTAATTCATTTATCTCCTCATTAAACAAATATTGACTGATTACCATGATAGTTGCTAGGGACAAAAGGGTGAATGGAATAGACATGATCTCTACCTTGAAGGAGTTTTAAAATCTCATGGTAGAGAAAGGAAATCAGAAAAGAAGCAAATGTATAGTTATAAATTAGTCTAAGCACTATGAGGTGTGGGGGGAAGCCTCTTTGAGGAAGTGAAGTTTAAGCTGGGGGTTGGAGGCTAAGTGAGAGCCAGCCATCTGAAGAACATCCTAGAGAAAGGTGGCAGCAAAAGACTAGGAGGTCGAGAGAGCTCAGACGACTCCAGGAACTGGTAAAGCAGGCCAAGTAGGAAGGAGGAAAAGGGAAAAGGAAGGAGCCAAGGAAGACCTCCCCTGGCAGGCAAGTTGCCACATCAGAATGTCATCCCAAGAGCAAGCAAGGAATAGCACGGTACAATCAATAGTCCTTGAAAGGCCAGTCTAGCTTCTGTGTGGAGAGGCCTGGATGGGCAGAGCTGAAGCAGCTTCAGGGTGTGGGAGAGGGATGACCAAGGCCAGGCGGGGTGTTCAATGTCTAAGCCCAGACAGCTGGAATTTAGGACTGGGCCCTACTTCTCTAGGAAGACAAGGCTGGGCATCAGATGATGGGGTAGAGAGGTCAAGGTAGACCCTTGTGACGTCATACCTAGGCATGAAGGCTCTGCTGGAAACATACCTGGACATAAGTGTAATGAGCCTGCCAGGGTGTCCCTGTCCCCTGTGGAGCTGGAGGAGGTCCGAGGCTGCAGCAATTCTTTCTACCTGTGGCTGTGGGAAGAAGGGGCTCCAGGCAGGAGAGGCGAGGTCGGGGCTGGTAACACCAACACGTTGGGTGGCCCCATATTCTCTTTGCCTTCCTTTTTTTTTTTTTTTTATAAAAAATAATCTTCTCCTCCCAACGCCCAGGTACATTGTGTTCTTCCTGATCGTGGAGCAGCTGGGCTTCTGCTGTGTGTTCCTTATGTTTCTGGCAGATAACTTGAAATAGGTAGGTCAGAGCACTCAAATATGAGAAATATGAGATGGTAAGAGATAACCCAGCTTCAGTTTTGAGCAGCTCCATGACCAAGACCACGAAAGCGTGAACAATTCAGCCCTTGTCCTAGGCCCTCCAGGGTTGATTTCTAAGAATCAACCAATAAAACTGAGCACACTTTTTCAACGTGAAAATATTCACTGTCTACCTACTGGACAGGATTTATTCTAAACACATTAATCTGCCTCACAAGCTCCTGGGGGATCTGGTCCCCTCCTATTGGTCCCAACATGTCCCACCTTTCCCAACCCTGAGCTGTTTACTCACGCTGTAATTCCTACATATAATGTCCTCCAGCCTCCACTCTCCTATTTCCACATACCCAAATCACGCCCATCCTGAATGCCCACTCCTTCTGGGTGTTGTTCCCTGATCCACATGTAGAATTACCACCTCATTTTTCCCTTCCCAATTCAAGCCTACTGTTTTATTTCATGTACAGTTTCCCTTGAATAAAGTTATGTGTCCACATCTCTTCTTTCACAAGGACTGACCAAGTTCGTCCAGAACTTCTAAATCAAAGTAACCGTGTTGTAAGTATTTGTTAGGTGTGTATTTTCAGCTCACAGGTCGGCAAACCCTGGTGCTGGAGGAAATTCAAGCTGGGTAGCCCATAAGAAGGCAGGCTGCAATGCAATGCATTCACTAGCTCTCATTTTTGTAGATACGTTTGCATATGTATAAACATATTATGTCTACTCTTAAATATTAGTAGTAGCTACCTCTCTGAAAGGAATCTACAGGCACGTCTTTTATCTTCATTTTTAAATCTTTATGGTTGACTTTCCCCCCTCAGAACACAAAAGCAATGGGTTTTTCTTAAACAAAACCAAACAATAGAACAAAGGTGATAACATATAAAAGGTCCCAGTAAATCTCCCCCTGCACAAATACACATTACAAGTTATGTGAATAGTGTTATAGCGTTTTTTAACAAATATTCAAACGTGCATTTGTAACAATCATTTGTTCAAACTATGATATTGATACGCTCTATGCTCTTTTTTTCATGTTTCATGGTATATCATGGACTCACCACACATAACTCATTCGCCAAATCCTTATGGCAAAGCATTTAGGTTATTTCTACTTTACTTTATTTTATTCCTGTTACAAACAATACTGTAAAGAGAGTCTCCAAAGATAATTTTGTTCTCTTTATGTTTTGTCTTTCCTTCTTTATATTTTTGACCATAAATATTTTCTGTCATCATAAAATGAAATTCTTATTTGGAAAAAAATAGTAAGTGTCTAAGTCATTAGTCTCTGTTCAGAATTTCACTCAATGCTCTCCTGCAGTTAACGCAGTCATTCATTCAAGAAATACATTAAATCTCCGCCGCGACGTGGTCAGTGCTGGCAATACAGCAGTGAGCAAACTGAATCAGATTCCTGCCTTCGGCACACTTACCTTGCAAGAGGGAAAGGTAAACACTTAGCAATAATCATTCTAGCATAAAATTGCAAACTGATAAACCCTACTGAGGAATGGACTGGGAGTGCTGAGAGCAGTGTCTGATGGAGTTGGGAGGGGATGTCGACTCTGAAGGCTGAGCAGTCACTAATGAGGGAAGGCAAGTATCCAGCAGAGAGGGAACCTTTCAAGGGTGGAAGGTTGGCAGGAAGAGCTGAAGGGCACGGGGTGGGGGTGGGGGGACTGCCAGATCTGAAGTTCACATCATCAGCCTTTCTTGTCCTTGGGTGATTGCAACAGCCCATGGGACCACAGCCGCCTGCCAGGGCAGAGGGGTCGTGACCCTTATACTTACTGTGAACACTCGCATTTACATGGTGTCACCACAGCCCTTCCTGGTGCTGCTGAGGTGTGTCCAGAACCTTCACCCCTGTCCACCTTCTCAGCGCTGGCCAATGACTTCATGCTGGGAAGCCTCATCCTCGTTTTCCAGCATCTCCGTCAGGCAGGTTCCCCCCTCCGTGCCATCACGGTGGGTTTGTGCATGTGTGTGGTGCCAAAGCCTGCAAACACCCCCTCCAGACTGTCAACGATGACTTCCTGTAGAGAGTGAGTTTCAGATTTCACCTTGAGATGTGTTTTCTTATATATGTCTGTATCGTTGGACATCTGAGGTCTGACAATTAAGTTCACAAACTTGCCACCATGCGCTTAGGTTGGCAGCACTGTACAAACAGCTGAGCAAGGTTTTACAACCTTGTCATACGGTTCCTCACAGTCGTATTTATGTCAATGTGTAGATGTCTTGCTGCGTGGTGTTCATTATTGCTGCATGTCTTTGTGTGCCCTCCTAAGAATCTGGGAGCTCGAATTAGAGAAATAGACAAACATTCGTAAATTTCTTGCTAAGCTCGGCAAGAGTGGAAGTGAACCAGGGACATGTTAGTTCAAGTTTACGGGGATAACGCCATGAAGAAAATGGCAGTGTAAAAGTAGGTCAAATGTTTTTCTAAAGGGAGAGAAAGTGTCACTGATGAAAAGAGGTCAAGGCAGCCAGTAACAAGCCGAACTGATGAAAACCCTGTAAGTTTGTCAAAATGTGTGTCCAAGTTGCCAGCTAACTGTGAGAAGCAGAGCAGACCAAGTACACATCAATAAAGGAACAGACAGGAAAATCTTAACTGAAAATCAAGGCCAACACCTCATGGTTTTTATATCACGACAATGCTCCAGCTCACATGGCACTGTCTGTGAGGGAGTTTTTAGCCAATGCCTTCTCTACACACCTGGTATGGCCCTCAGTGAATTTTTTCTTTACCCAAAGATAAAGAAAATAATGCAAGGAAAGCATTTTGATGGCATTCAGGAAATTGAGGGTAATACAGTGATAGCTTTGAGGGCCATTCCAGAAAAAGAGTTCCAAAATTGCTTTGAAGGATGGACAAGAAGCAGGTGTCTGTGCATAGCTTCTGGAGGGAGGACTGTGCAGGTAACCATAGGATATTCATCAGTGAGGTATGTACACTTTTTCTAGGATGAGTTTGCCAACTTGTCAGGCCTCCTATACACAAGTTTGGCACACAGGGTAATTTCTTCCACTGCTTTCCTAATAGAACAATTATGGGAAATGTCTCCAGATGTTTCTGCCATTGCCTTATGTTCTAGGTACAGTCAGATGTTAGAACTCTCACAGTTTAGAAAGTGAGCTGGAGGATGTTAACTGGAGACCAAACAATTTCTTGTCACAACTGCATTCATGTGGGTTCAGTATCAAATCTAAACATTTATAGAATAACGGCATAGTTTAATACTTACATCTAGGCATTTTACTAAGTTTTAGTATTGGTTGAGTATCAAGTGTTGATATATCGTATTTTTTCTCATTTAAAATAATAGGAACTTGGTGGCGCCCATAGCTCAGTGGGTAGAAAAATAGCCGGGTGTTGTGGCGGGTATCTGTGGTCCCAGCTAGTTGGGAGGCTGAGGCAAGACAATCACTTAAGCCCAAGAGTTTGAGGTTGCTGTGAGTGGTGATGCCACAGAACTCTACCCAGGGCCACAGCTTGAGATTCTGTCTCAAAATAAATAAATAAATTAATTAATTAATTAATTAAATTAAATAATAGGAACTTGGATATCAGCATTTTTGCACAGATCATCAGATTTTTAGGAGCAGATTATTGACTGACATTCAGAAGGTTTTGTTTCGGTTTGGGTTTTTACAGCAATCAGGTATTTTTTTATAAGGGGAAAAACTATAATAAGGACTCTTGTTCAACCCAACTGAAAGTAAATGGAAGAAAAAAGGAGACTGTATTAGAAAGGGAAGTGTCATGGAACAGCCAAGCCACAAGGATGCTGCTGCATTTAGGTTTTGGAAGTGACCCCAAACCAAGGATCAACCACCAGGGCCTCTGAGGCCTTGGCTCGGCTTGGCTCCATGTATTGGCTTCCTTCCTCTCTTGACATGAACCAGCTCTGTCTACAGCTCCTGGGTCTTACATTTTTACCATTATGGCCACCAGAAGGAGACTAATCTTACTTTCTCTCGTGTCTCAAAAAATCCAGGACAGGATTTCATTGGTTCAATGTAGATCAGGACTACCCTGAACTAATCAACTACAGTTCGGAGAATACCCCTAGAAGCCATGCCTGCTACAGAGCAAGGTGAGGTCACTGTATCTGGATGGGGGCGTTGCTGGGTAGATAATCCTGTAGACACCCATGACGAAGTCTTGAAGAAACTAAAACAAATCAGGAGTAAGGATGGAGCACAGTGCCATTCCTACCCTTCTGCTTTGCTCTTTGATGAGGCACAGAAACTTCCCCTGACATTCATCATGGTTGGGAATCAGCAAAGGAGAGAAAATGGGGCTAAGGATTGGCCCCTTAGACGGCAGACCCGAGGCTGCTCTGGTGCAAAGCTACTGCTGAGAACCCGTTCTTAGGGAAGCAGCAGTTTTTTCCCCCACCCCCAGTGGATATTTGGCAATTTTTGAAGACAGTTTTGGTTGTCATTGGTTCTTGTTTTTTAATAGCCAAAAGCAAGGTAAGGAAACAGAGTCCAGATGTAAACTCCTCAGATAGCCTCTACCTGCTGAGGACCCTCCTGCCTGACAACAAAGAAAATAGATCTTCGGTCTTTCAGCCCCCAGGGAGAGGGTCATTCGGTCACTGCTCTCCTGGCTGGGAAGGAAGGTTTCTCCCTGTTCCCAGACAGAGGAGAAGAACCTTCCGAGACTCCTGGAGACCAGTTGCTGTGAATGGCCTGGGGACCTGTGGCTGGTGTCTCTTTAAGAGTATTGTTCTCTCAGCTCGGTGCCCATAGCACAGTGGTTATGGTGCCAGCCACATACACCAAAGTTGGCGGGTGCCAACGCGCAGGGGCCAGCTAAACAGCAATGACAACTACAACAAAAAATAGCCGATGTTGTGGCAGGCGCCTGTAGCCCCAACTACTTGGGAAGCTGAGGCAAGAGAATCACTTAAGCCCAGGAGTTTGAGGTTGCTATGAGCTGTGACACCACGGCACTCTGCCAAGGATGACAGTGAGAATCTGTCTCAAAAAAAAAAAAGAGTGCTGTTCTCAAGTTAGCAGTCCTTGTCAGATTCTAGAATTTCACGTTCTTACAGAGTCAGAGACAGGACTGGAGTTAGAAATCCTTTAATTAATTCAATGGTTTTTTAAAGATGAGCTTCCATACCTCTGGTGCTAATGAATTTAGGGAGGATAACGCTTGTTTATTTTCGTTAATTATTTACTTAATTTGTCCTCTTTTATCCATCAAAAGTTAGAATTGCATCATAATGCTTCCTTTAAAAACCAATTTAATTTTTAAAATACTAACTTCCTGAGAATAGTAATGTAAGTAGCACACAAAACATGCTGTTTTACTACAACTTTCTCACTTTATGAAGGGAAGAACCTAATGCTGGAGTGACTCTGAACCACAATTTCCTTACTCTTAAAATGAAGATAATAATCCCTGCATTCTGGGGCTGTGGTGAAAATTATACAGTGCATTTAAAGCACGTGGCACAGCGCATGGCCCATTGGAAGAACCTAAGAATTAGTTACCGCATACATTATCTTATTAGATGAGGAGTCTCATTAGGAGGCTGTAAGGATCTTTTTGGGCTTTAACCTCCCATGTGTAAAAGGCATCAGATCAGAGAGTACTAAGACCTTCCCTCTCCTTTCCTAAGCACCTCCGGCCATTGGGCACCCTTAGCCTCTTCCTGACCCCAGGAATCAGCTCCAGAGTGCAGCAGAGGGAAGAAGGCCAACTTCCATCCCAGCTGCAATTCCCAACTATACACAATAGAGAAACTGAGGTCCCCACGTACTCTTGGTGATCTCAGCCCTAGAACATAATCCCCTTCGCTCTCCATTCCTCCCTGAGTCTGGGGGCTTCCTGCTGCCTCTGTCCTCTTAAAGAAAGTCTGTCTACCAAATGTGAAGGTCAGCAGAAAGTCAAGCACATTGCTGGAGCTCTGCTGGTTGGCTCTTTCCCTATTTGCTTATTTCTGTTGTCTTTTCTCAAGTCCCGTTTTATGGTAACCATGACCATTTTTCCTGGGTTTCTCTATCAGGAAATCCCAGACCCCAGGAGCCTGCCTCTGGTGGCAGATTAGAAGACCTACCCTGTCTTCTTTGGGATAGCAACTATAATACCTACAAAGCAAGGATGTTTAAGAACTCAGTAAGATAAGGTAGGCTAAAAGATTAGCACATTTCCAGGCAAAAAGTCGATCATGGTGGGCGGCACCTGTGGCTCAGTGAGTAGGGCACGGGCTTCATATACTGATAGTAGCAGGTTTGAACCCAGCCCTGAGCCAAACTGCAATAAAAAAATAGCCAGACATTGTGGCAGGTGCCTGTAGTCCCAGCTACTTGGGAGGCTGAAGCAAGAGAATTGCCTAAGCCCAAGAGCTGGAGGGTGCTGTGAGCTCTGATGCAACAGCACTCCAGGGCAATAAAGTGAGACTCTGTCTCTTAAAAAAAAAAAAAAAAGTCGATCATGGTTATTATTATTTTGCTTCACCAGTTCTTACCAACGGTATGTAAAAGAATGCTAATGTGCTAGAAAAAAATAATCTGATAGAAAGCTGTGGGATGTTGAGCAAATCTCTTTTACATGGGCCTCATCTGTAAAATGGGAGAACTGAAGGTTCTGGGTGACAAACCCCTGACAGATCTTAAGCACTATGGTCTTCATATTAAAAGTCACTATTTAACTTGATGTGCCCTTAGTCTGTACATTTGGGTGGTAGAGCTATTTTAATCCAGAATAAGAAAATCACTTTGAAAGGCAACAATAAAAGAGAGTTTAGTAATGGTTTTCAAATATTTCTTATCCCCTGAACCCTTTGAATGAAATCACAAAAAGAATATAATCTTTGAAACTAATCAGTTATTCTTACATAGCTCAGAAAAAAACATACCTATCCACATATAGATATGAGAATATAAATATGTACACACAGACAGAGGAAGAATATAGCAAAGCACACGTGCTAATGTTTGAGGCACTGGTGAAAAGTATATGAGAATTTTCTGTTCTATTCTTGCAACTTTTCTGTAAATCTAAAATATTTCAAAATAAAAAGCTAAATAAAGAGACAGATCAGAAATTTACCCCCAGCTGGACTAGTCACGTCCATGCACAGATAACAAAACCCAGGGCTAGATGTGCTGTGGCTGTCCAAGAGTTTGAGACTTAAATTTCAGAGTCAGGGCTAACGATGGGAGCCTCACCCTCTCACCCCTAGACCAATGTGTTTCCCTTCTTAGGGTTTTCTTTGACCTTCCCCATTTAGTTCTCCTTTGACAGGACTGTGTTATTTGGAGCTGATTCTCACACATTATTACTCTGGAACAGGGAATCACAGATCATTAACCGGTAGGGCTAGAATGAAGTATAAACAAGTAGAAATTTTTCTAAACAACTAACTCACACCTTAAAGAAACTGAGGTTTCTTCAGTCCTGGTGCCAGTAGATCTCTACTCCATTTTGATACGTTGTTCAGGAGCCATCCGTCACGTATTTTGATATATAAGATACTGTCCTCTCCACCTCCCCAAGTAAAAAGAGTCCAAAATTATATAGCAGTCCACATACATGTGTTACCGCTGGAAGGTCACTTTCCACTTGAAATTTGTATGGAGCGCCCCCTGGTGGGAAAAGCATGGAATCACAACTTCTACAAAGATCCCAGCTTACATGTTCTAGTTGTGGTTTTCTGTAACCATAATACATGGGTTATTAGAAAAGTTTTGAAATACAAAAAAAAAAAAAACAAGAAACATAAAATCTATATGGACTGAAGCAAACGATGCCCTCTCAGCAACTCCGATAAGCCTAGCAAGTTGAAACTTGTACAAGTGAATCAGAAAGGATGCTTTTGATGGTGTTTCTTGGAAGTGAAATAATGAACACAGTCTATCTCAAAACTTTTGTAGTGACCCACATAATATTAGATGATTATTAACATCCATGGGCCAAAAAAATACTCAAAGGCAGGGCCTTTCCTGAGCATGGAAAAGGATACTCAATTATGGATGGTTGGGATAGCAGGCTTTTTTTTTTTTTTGCAGTTTTGGGCCAGCGCTGGGTTTGAACCCACCACCTCCAGCATATGGGGCCGGCACCCTACTCCATAGGTGCTGCCCGGAATAGCAGGCTTTTAAGGTCTTCATTAATGAATGATTGATGTTATAATTCAGTAGTTCCTTATCCCAATTATATCTGAAACTAACACAATGTCTTGGAGTTTGGGGTTTTTTTCCTCCTGAGCTATCTGATGACTAAGATGTATGAATTTAGGATAACATACAGTGGGCAAAAACGGGGTATTTACAAAAACATGAAGCACTGTGTGAACGTGTGTGGCCCCTCTGCTTGCAGGTTTGCCTGGAAAACAAGGCGCAGGAACCCAGCCCAGTTTCCCCTTTCCTAGATGGGGGAATGTTCATTACCCTGTACACAAGCCTGGGGGCCCTGGGCTATCTCAAGTTTAGGGCCACCACCCAGGCAAGCATTACCCTCAACCTTCCCAACTGCTGGTAAGTTCAGGACTTGGAAACAAAGGTTCTTATGGTCACTGGGCTCTAGGATGACATGCATGGTGGGACTGGCTTAGTTGCCCTTACCACTTACCAGAACAGAGCGGCAAGGCTGTGAATGAGGACTGAGTCGTCAGCATGGAGAAGAGAGGCCAGCCAGGAAACCACTGTGGAAAGAGGGGGGCTGGATAAATGAAGAGAGCAGATTCGTGTCCACCATGGCCATTAGTCCTCCTGTGTGCTGGCAAGCTATGTCTCCTCTCTGTATCCCAGTTTCCCTATCTATCAAACAATAGGATCAGACTAAGTGATTTCCAAGTGCCCTTTCAACTTTAACTGATACATCTGTCACATCTCTCTCACGTGCAAGTAACTAAAGTCCAATCCAAACTGGATGTAAATTTTAAAACAAAAAGAAAAATATGTGTATTGGGCATCCCTCTAGCTCTAGGCATTTCTGGATCCAGCTAGTAAGTGGTGTCATCAGGACTCAGGCTCTCTCTCTCTCACTCAGGTTTCTTTTCTATGTGTAGACTTTATTTTCTTCCTACACGCACAGTGACTCGTGGCTGCCAAGGCTCCCTCAATTGCAGGCCTTTCTCTCATCAGCCCAATGTAAAGAAAAATTCTCTTGTCCGAAAGGTCCATAAAAAGCCTTGGGATTCATTCTGATCGTCCCTGCTAGGGTCATGTGTCTGTTCCTGGACCAGCAGAGATGAAATATGCTGACTGGCTGTGCCTGCATCCTGCGCCCTGCTGGGTGGGGGGACTCCCTGAACCTGGTGGGCTGAGAGTGGGTACAAGGTAACTGCTACTAACTGAGATGGTAGATGGTTGCTGGGTCCCTTAATCCAGCCAATGTCCATTAGAAATAATTATAGTCTTTTATTAATATTATAGTTAATAATTATAGTCAAACCCGGGGACCACAGATAATTTAACGTTCTTACCACTTCTCAGTAAAGACAGGTAAGTTATGGGAATCATTGGAAAGGGTGGTGAGTAGAATATCACTACAGGGTAGCTAAAAGCTTCTTCCCCCTTTTACCATCTCGACTTTCTAAAAGCACTCAGATTCTCAGGCACATATTTCCCCCCAATCTTTTCTGCCTCCCCTTTTTGCTCTTATGTTACCATCCTCACTGGAAATGTGCTGTGTGTCTGTGCATGGGCTGAACACAGCAGGCAGAGTTTGGATCTTAAAGCAGACGCGGCAAGTTTCAGAGGTGAGCCAGAGGTGAGTGCTGTCCACCCGGAGCCCAGAGTTGGTGTAAGGACCACGTGGTAATAGGTATGGAGGTGCTTTATAAACTCTACGAATGTGATTGGGTGATAATTGCTATTAATTTTGCCAGGCCCACAGGGAAGTCCATGCGGACTCGTACTGCTCTGACCAAGGTGCTGATGGCCCAGAAAACACTCTTCTCTCACCTCACTCACGTCACCGGCAGGGATGGAAGGTAACAAAGGACTCAGCTGACTCCAGCTCAGCCTTTACAAAATGTTTAAGAGTAATTGCTGAAGTCAGCCAGACCTGGGTCTAAGTCCATATTCCCTGATTGCTAAATGTAAGACCTTGGGGATATTATATAATCTATAAAATAAAGCTCAGCTTCCTTGCCTATAAATGTGATAATAGTCATACCTGCTTCGTTAGGTTGTAGTCAAAATAATCAATGTAAATCCAAGTGAACAGCACAGTGATTATCACGTAAAATCAACTTTTAAGTTTTGGTTAGCATTATATTCCCCTAAACATGTTATTCCTCTGTCTTAAAAAAAAAAAAAAAAAAGAAATCTAAACCAACAGACATTGTTTTCTTATGTGTGGCCCTTAATTGATTGTTGGATACTACTGTAAGATAATGGCCCTATGGCCAGAAATCCACATTTTTGATCTTATGTATAAGTAATGGAGATGTAGAAAAAATATAATAATTTAGATTTAATATTCTGGGAGTAATTCATTCACACCCATCATTCATAAGAAGCAGGAGAAGAAAGAAGAATACAAGTATTCATAAAGTGCTTGTCGTGTGCTAAGGGCTTTCCATTTCATTTTATCCTCTAATGGCCCATCTGTCATGTGAACACTCAGGACCTGGGGAAAGGAATGCTGATGTGATTCAGCCACATTCCCTAGTCTCAGGGAAAGGCTGACGCACACACAAGTCATATTCCATGGGTGAGGACTAGTGTTGTGGGAAGTCAAAAGAAGGAGGATTAATCCTGACCAGGGAATAGGGAAGTGTCTCCAAAGCCTCTGAGACTTGAACAAGGAATAGGAATGTGACAGATAACACAGGGAGGGAGAGGACATTCTCCGCAGAGGAAACAGCACGTTCAAGGCCATTGATTGTAAGGTAGAGCTCCTGCTTAGGTAATGCTTCTAATTGTCTAGTTAGTTACAACATCCAGCACATGAAGGTGGCGATTCAGGGAAAACATTCTCAACATTGTAACCATACCAGACAATTAGAAGCACTGGACCTGAAATAGGATGGGCTCTGAATGGCAGGCTCAAGTTTGGAACTCAATTAAAGGGTCTTTCAACATTGGCTGAACATATCATTAATCTTTCCTCTGCTTTATGTCCACTAAAAAGCAGTGCTATTTTTTCTATTCTTGATTAAAATCAGTGCCATTTGGTTAGCATTTCATAATTGTAGACATTCAGAGATCATCAGATCTAGCTCCTGCCTTTTAGCAAGTACAGAGTACACCCCCATTTTACAGACCTGGCAAATAAAGTCCAGAGAAACAAAGTGACCATAGTACTTAGGGGTATAGGCTGAGTTAGGATTTCAGGTCTCCTGAAACTCAATTTAGTAATTTTTCCCAACATATACATCACTCACTCTCTCACCTTATCCAAATCAACTATGAAAAGCAGCTGTTTCATCTCGGCACTCAGCAGTTAGGGCACTGGCCACATACACTGGGGCTGGCAGGTTTGAACCTGAGCTCAGTTAAAGTCGCCCATTTCCAGGTGGTGAGAGGAGAGCCCCTGGTGGGGATATTTACAGATTTAAAAGAAGCCCGTGGTTTGGGGTTTGTGTATGTAGGTGAAGATTTTCCAATTTTTAGATAGTGGCAGCTCATTCAGAAACTGTGACTCTCAAGTGACTTATCTGCAACCAGGAACTAGATTTCATTCCCAAGGTGTTTACGAAGGCCCCCCCTCCCCGAGCACCCACCCCCGGCATACCGCATATTACACACACACACACACACACACACATGCACACACGCTCACACACTCACACATCTGACTTAAAGAAAATGAGACTGCTTCACAAAACAGGTTTCTTTCTCTATCTTTTTGGCTTTATTTATTCTTTTTATTTTTTTATTTATTTTTTGTCAGAAGATCTTCAGGGTCCTGGTGCTTGTTCAGCAAGATGGCTTCATATCTACAAACATCACGAGTGGGGCGGCTTACCCTGTAAAGTTGGAATGACCATGTGAGAGGTTGAGAGGGACGTATTTTAAGCTCCGTGTAACAAAGAGTTTATGAGGCTGGACAATTAAGTCACCAGATGGCCAAGGAGAGGACTTTGAAGGTGACCATAATGATCTTCAGCAATGAGGTTATGTAGCACTTTTTCTAGGATGAGATTGTGAACATCATTGCCCAACCTCATCCTTCCACTGGGGGAGAAGGGGACAGTGAGTGTCCCACCTTTGATGGTATTCAAGCAGAAGCAGGACAATGACTTTTCAAGGAACAGTTTTTATACAGTCTGTGAGAAGTTCTTTCCGCATCTGGGATTTCAAATCTTCCTTGGTTTTTCCAATAAGTCAACAGACTCAAATTTTAGCGATTAAATTACTAAACCTAAAGGATACTTCTTTCGTACCTTTTTCCTGATGCATTGCAAATAAGAGATTATAGAAGTCGTGAAACATGTTTATCCTGACAATAAATATACTCTAGAGGTGTGAGCAGCTAGCCCTTGTTTGATATAAATACATAACCCACAGATTTCTCTTCCTGCATTATTTTTCCGGAATCACCTCTAACATGTAAGAACTGTCTGAGAGACGCCCTGAGCCACACTCTCAGGCAGGGAACCAATCATTCATGAAGCATAGATAAGGGAGTTTAAAGTGTTTCTAGAGCTGGGGCCCAGAAAAGAGAGGCTACATGTTGAGTCACCCACAGGGTTTTAGAACTAGGACTAAAACATAATTATGTCTCCTGATTCCTGATCTAGGTTTGATTATGTCATATGGCTCACAGTAAGAGGCTTTTTGGAGTATAAAAACACGTTACAGGCTGGGTACAGGAGCTCATACTTGTAATCCTAGCACTTTGGGAGGCCAAAGCAGGAGGATCACTTGGGGCCAAAAGTTCAAGATGAGCCTGAGTAAGAGAAAGACCCTGTCTCTACAAAGAACAGAAAAATTAGTTGGACATGGTGGTGTGTGCCTGTAGGCCCAGCTATTTGGGAGGCCAAGGCAGGAGGATTGCCTGAGCCCAGGAGTTTGAGGTTGATGATGCCACTGTGCTCTGGCCTGGGCAACAATGAAAAAAGAACATTGTACGGAGAAAAAAAATTGAAGAATTGTGGATCTTAAGGCATTTGCCCTCATGGGATTGATTACTTCCTTATTGTTTTTAATTTTTTAATGTCAATAGGATCTATAATGAGGTCCTATTTTTCATTTCTAATGTTGGTAATCTGTGTCTTCTCCCTTTTTTTTTTGAACCTGGGTTGAATATTATTAATTTTATTGATCTTCTCAAACACATAGCTTTCTGGTTTTTCCCTATTATTTTTCTGGTTTTGGTCTTGTGGATTTTTCCTCCTATCTTTATTCTGTTATCTTTTCACCTTGCTTTGAGTTAAATTGTTCTTCTGGTCGCTTAACACTGGAGCTTAGATCATTGATTAGAGACCTGTCTTCCTGTCTAACATACATTTTTAATACTATAGAATTTCCTGTAAGCCTCTGTTAACACAGTAATCACTGGCCATGTGCGGTTATGGAGCACTTGAAATGTGACTAGACTAGTCAGGCTAGAGTGCATCACAAGTGTAAAATAAGCATCAGATTTTGAAACTTCAGAACAAAAAATGTACACTATCTCAATTATTTCTATACTGTTATACATTGACGTAGTAATATTTGGGGTGTATTGTGTTAAGTTAAACATAACATTAAAATTAACTTCTCCTGTTTTCTTTTTACTTCTTTTAGTTTGGCTGCTAAACGAATGAAAATTGCATTTTGTGCAATTTTGCACTCTATTTCCGTCAGACAGTGCTGCTCTGGACACTGAGCACATTATAACACGTGGAGATTTCTTTTTCTTCAAAACAAAACATTTTCCAATTGTTTTTACAACTTTCTCTTTGACATATGGGTTATTTAGAAGAGTGTTGTTCCCTTTCCAAATATTAATATTTGGTGATATTCCAGACATCTTATTGATTTATAGTTTAGTTCCATTATTATCAAAGAATGAGCTTTTTGTAGGATTTCAGTTCTATTTTAAGTTCATAGTTTTACTTTACAGGCCAGATTATAGTCACACTCGGTCAATAGCTCCCTGTGCACTTGGAAAGGATGTGTACTCTGCCGGTGTTTGATCGGAGGCTTCTCTAAATAACAAGTCGGTCAAGCTGGTTGATAGTGTTGTTTACTCTTCCTTATTGATTTTCCATCTGCGTGTATTGATTAGTGAGACAGGACTACCGGAGTTTCCAAATATACTTGGGAATCTATTTCTTCTTTCAAATCTACCAGTTTTTACTTCATATGCCGTTTTTGCAGCTTAGTTGTCAAATGAGTGCACATCCGTATCATTTAGGATTGTCCTTCATCCTTACATCTGTCCCTCTTCATCTCAGGCAATAGTCCTTGTTCCCAGGTTGCTTTGTCTGATATTAATACAGCCCCTCTAGTTTTCCTTAGTGTTTGCCTGGTGTGTATGTCTTTTTCCTTTAATTTTAATCTACTTACGTCCTTATATTTTGAGTGGTTTTTTTTTTTTTTTTGTAAAGAGCATATAATTGGATCTTGCTTTTGTATCCAATTTGACCATCTCTGTCTTTTGGTTGGTGTTTAGACCATGTATCAGGGGTGCCAAAAAACATATACACATTGCAAGAGATGCCGTTTATGTATCATATATTATATTATGTACCTATTTTGAGCACCTCTTGTAATTGCAGAAGTCAAATGTGACTTGCCTTCCTTTTTTGTTATTGGTATATATTGAGCATTACAATTTTAATACAGTTTTTCCTTTCTTAAAATCTGTACATATTTTTTGGCACCCTCTGTATTTAATATAATTATTGACATGGTTGAATTAAAATCAATCATTGTGCTGATGATTTTCTACTTGTTCCATCTGCTCTTACTCCCTTTTTTCTTCTTTTCGGCCTGCTTTCAGATTGAGTATTTTTTAAGTTTCCATTTTTTTTTATGTGTACTTCTTTTATTTGTTAGTGGTTGCTCTAGGGCTTAAAATATCTATCTTTAATTAATTACACAGACCACTTTCAAATAATACTAAACTGTGTCATGTGTAGTGCAAAACCTTACAATAGGATCCTACCATTCCTGCCTCCCATTTCTGTTATTTTGTCGTAAAATTTATGTTACCAACTCTTTTTTATGTTAGCAACCCTTTAAACATCACCTTACCAGTTTTGCTTTAAATCAGTAGTCAAACCTTTTCTTACAGGGTCAGACAGTAAATATTTTAGAATTTTTGTTCATTAGCCTATGTTGTGATGACTTAACCCTGTCACTGTAGTTCAAAAGCAGTCGTGGACAATATATAATTTGAACTAACGATTATGGCTCCATTTCAATAAAACTGTAGTCACATAATAGGCTGCCCACAGGCCTCATTTGCTAAGACCTGCTTTATTCAGATCTCTTTCAGAGAAATTTAAAATAAGGAAAAGCTTATTATATTTACTTTTACTTTAACTGTTAACCCTCAGACTCAATTCAAGCATCACTCTGAGAGTCCGAACATCGCTGCAAAGGCACAAGGAATTTTATTCATTCAAGCTCAGAGCCTGGGCTGCCCTTTAAGAAAAAGCGGGAACAGCCCTTACAGACTATTCAGAAAGTCCCTTTATACCTCTCCCTCTTCCCTCTTATTAGACCATCCCACCCCCTCCCCTTATTGGTAGGTAAACCATGTCTGTCCTAAACTGACAGGTACAGGGTGGTCGTGTTCAGGGTTGATTGGCTCAGGAATGAGTCTTCTTTGTCTCAGGTGAGCGAATGAGAAGGAAGGGATAAAGGTCGCAAGTGGGGCATGTGCAGAGTAGAGTGGTGAGTGCAAAAAGGGGAGGGGGTCAGGATGTGGGCTGAGTGCACAAGGGGGCTAGTGGAACAAGGGGAGGGGGTCAGGATGTGGGCTGTAACACCTAGGTATGATAAGGTCCTTGGTATGCTGCGGCCTGTTATTCTGAATAAACAACAAAAGGAGGTAGTTTGACTTGTGACTTGAGTTAATTAGTTTGGCTCCCACATAACCATTTCCAAAGATACTCATTTACTTTTATTGATCCAACTTTCTCTCTGGTATAATATTTCTTCTTCGTGGAGAATTTACTTTAACTTTTTTTAGCACAGATCTTCTGGTAATGAATTATCTTAGTTTTTGCTTGCCTAAAAAATGTACTTATTTCTTCTTCATTTTTAAAATCTATGTCCCTGAATTGTCAGTGTTTCTGTGTCAATGCTGACAAGATGTCACTTCATTGTCTCCAGGTTTGTATAATTTCTTTTTTTTTTTTTTTTTTGAGACAGAGCCTCAAGCTGTCACCCTGGGTAGTAGAGTGCTGTGGCATCACAGCTCACAGCAACCTCTAACTCCTGGGTTTAAGCGATTCTCTTGCCTCAGCCTCCCAAGTAGCTAGGACTACACGCACCTGCCACAATGCCCGGCTATTTTTTGGTTGTAGTTGCCATTGTTGTTTGGCAGGCCCAGGCTGAATTCGAACCTGCCAGCTCTGATGTACGTGGTTGGAGACTTAGCCGCTTGAGCTACAGGTGCTGAGCCAGGTTTGTATAATGTCTTATAAGGATACTGCAATGCTTATATTTACCATATCTAAATGACTTTTTCTCTGGCTGCCTTCAAAATTTTCTCTTTATTTTTCATTTATAGGAGTTCAGATATGTTTAAGGTGTGTGTGTGTGTTGGTTGTTGGTGTTTATCTTCTCTATTTTGTATTTTACCCTGAACTTTTTTTTTAGAAAGATGGGGTCTTGCTATGTTGCCCACACAGGCCTCAAACTCCTTAGCTCAGGTGATCCTCCCACTTCAGCTTCCTGAGTATCTGAGACTACAAGCTCATACCACTGCACATGGCTCCAAATGTTTTCATCTGTTGTTTTACATATTTCATGTTTTTAATATTCTTAGCTATTGTTTCTTCAAATATTTCTTGTGCCACACTCTTCTTCATCTGGGATTCCAATTAATCATATTTGAGACAGAGTCGCAAGCTGTCAGAGTGCTATAGCGTCACAGTTCACAGCAACCTTCAATTCTTGGGCTTAAGTGATTCTCTTGCCTTAGCCTCCCAAGTAGCTGGGACTACACGTGCCTGGCACAACACCCGGCTATTTTTGTTGCAGTTGCCAGTGCTGTTTTAGCTGGCCAGGGCCAGGGCCAGGTTCAAACCCACCACCCTCAGTATATGGGGCCGACACCCTACCCACTGAGCCACAGATGCCACCCAAGTTTGAATAATTTTTATTGACCAGTGTTTAAGTTCACATGTTCTTTCCTCGGCTTTATTGGGTTACTGAGAATCCTATTAAAAGCATTCTTCCTCTCTGTTGCTGTATTTTTTTATTACTAGCATCTCCATTTGACTCTTTTTTATAATTTCCATGTCTCTGATGAATTCTCCATTTGTTCACACATGTCCAAACAACTCCAGAAATGCCACAAAGTACTCAAAACTTCTTATGCTCTCAATTCCCTTAGCCTCCTGGCATGGTGAGACATAGTCTTAGGGATGAGTCCATCTGTGTGTAGCTTTTTGTAGAGGACAGCCAGAAAAATAACCTGGAGATTCTCTGCTAGCATCACAGAATCTCAGAATTTTCTAGCTTCTAAACTTATAATTTTTTTTTTTTTTTTTGAGACAGAGCCTCAAGCTGTCCCCCTGGGTAGAGTGCTGTGGCATTACAGCTCACAGCAACCTCCAACTCCTGGGCTCAAGCGAGTCTCTTGCCTCCGCCTCCCAAGTAGCTGGGACCACAG
>CAUYTI010104522.1:0-17574 GCA_963575145.1 Galago senegalensis
CCCTGACCCAATATCCCTGTGGTGGTGGGTTCAACCCTGGCCGTGGCCAAAAACTGAAAAAAAAAAAAAAAAAAAAACAACCCCCCCCCCCAAAATTTTGGTTTAGAAAGTGATTCTCAAAGTCAGGTCCTCAGCAGCAATCACATGGCCCAGAAATTTGTTAGACAATGTGGTCAGAGAGTCTGGGCTTTAAGAACTCCTGTAGGGGGTTTTGAGACATGCTGAAGTTTGAAAACCACTGGTTTGGAGACACGTATGCCTTATAGACAGGAAGTAAGATGACTTTTAGACAACCTCATGGAATTTCTCTGAGCCCAGTGAGTTGGGGATTCAACACAGGCCAGAGAAGAAACCTCATGGGGGCCATCCTCTTTCTCGAAGGGACCAGGAAAAGGTCATTCGACTCTCATCTCCAAGACTTTCTGCTACAAGGAAAGGCATAGAAAGGCAAGAGGGTTGAGACGTTTGTTGGAAGCCAGCCACCAAAGGCGGATGGGTCAGTGGTGACATTCCACTCCAAATACACAGGTGGGTTTTTGTACTCTCTTAAGGGTCTTGCTTGTATGGAAGTCCACTACCCCTACTGCTGCCCCCAAACAGCAGAATGCCCAGGAGACTCTGTGTCTCAGCCTCACCCTCCTCAGTGACCCGGAGTGGGATCAGCCGCGTCGTCTTCACAAACGGCCGATGCGCCTCAAACTCAAACTCCCGGGACACATTGCAGGTGTAGAGGCCAGAGTCGTTCAGAGTGACATTGAGCACGGTGATGGACACGTCCTGTAGGTCCTTGCTCCCGTTCCACTGCAGGCGCCCCTGAAAGGGGCTCTCTACCTCCTGGTGGCCATTGCGATACTCGTAGATCTGCAGGTAGAGGAGCAGAAGAGGGTGGGCCAGGAGAGGAGAGAGGGCAGGAGAGCAGAGACGGGGGCAGGGCAGGGAAGAGGAGCCGAACTGAGCATGGGCAGGAAGAGAGGGGACATGTCCCCAGGAGCCCTGGAATGTGGGGTGGGATGAAAAGATATGGAGTGTCTGGGCAGCAAAGGGTAGCAAGAAGCTTGGCAAAAAAAAAAAAAAGAGGTAGAAAGAGGCAGAACAGAGCAGGTGGAAGAAACATTCAGGAAATCAGGAAAGGGAAGTGAGAGAAAGGATTGGAGGGAGATGGAAGACGAGAGCAGAGATGGGGTACGATGTGTCATGGGGCTGCCGGTGAGAGAGCAAGGTGTAGAGACCAAGAGAGTCAGTTTCATTAGTAATGAAGACACCTGAGAATCCTGGCCTCACAACTGGACTCTCCAAGCTGGTGTTTACTGGGGTCCTATGGGGAAATCTGGGTCAGGCCTCAAGGAAGGGAATCCAGGACACTGACCATGGCAGAGGAGCAGAGAGTGGCCACCCCAGAGGCACACACCAGGTCTTTTGCTTTGGGCCGAATTGTATGTAACTGAAATCTGATATCTTATATTTCTTTTCAAAATCACTCCCACCATCTGACACGACACACCTTTTTTTTCTCTGCAGCTGTCCTGTCCACTCTAAGCTACTTAAATTCAAATTCCTAGAAATTAAATAAAATGTAAAATTTAGTTTCTCCCTTGCACTAGCCACGTTTCAAACTTTCATAGCCACATGTGGCTAGTGGCTATTGTGTTGGACAGCACAGATGGAGAACACTCTTATCAGCACAAGCATTTCTACTGGACAGCACCGCCAATTGCCACCATTTTTTTTTTCAGTTCCTTTTCTTCCTTTAGTGCCACTTTCTCCTCACTGCCCAGAAGCAGTATAGGTAGCTGACACATGGCCAGGCCTGAGGCCCAGAGGGGCCTTTGCATTTGGCCAAGACGTCCAGCCTGCTGGAAGCTGGGCAATGGCTTTGCTTGGAGCTTTGCTGATGTGTTGGTGGCAAGCCTGAGCCAGACTTCCAAGTAGCTGGGAATACAGGCGCCCACCACAACGCCTGGCTATTTTTTGTTTGCAGTTTGGCCGGGGCCAGGCTTAAACTCTCCACCCTTGGTATATGGGGCCAGCACCTTACCAACTGATCCATAGGCACCGCCCTTCCCTGTCATTCTCCATGGGAATTGTGACAATCAAATGCTCCATCCTGTGCTATTTCATTCTTCCTGAAGTGGAATTTAGTCTACTGCAAGGATGTTAATCCCCCTATCTAATAGGATGGTGCATAATATTAAATGTAAACACCCGCCTGACTGGGGCCTATCACATAGTAGACGTTCGGTTTCTTTCTTTCTCCTACTTCCCTTGCTCACCACCAGGGGTGCTTGCAGTTGGCCAAAAATGCCCTTCCATTCACAGAAGCTGGGCCAAACTAAGGCTGTGGGTTATCTGCCCAGGAGCTGTCAGCACTTGGAAGAAAAAGAGCCAGTGTTTGTGAGCTCAGCATCCCCCGGCCTGTCAGGAGGCAGGCTCACAACTGCAGAGCCCAGCAGAGGAAAGGCCAGCATCAGCAGGCAGACATACAAGGAAATCTTTACCGCCCTCGGGCCTGTAGAACCATTCCACCACCGTGGTGGCCTCCACCTCCTCCCTCTTCATGCAGGAGATGCACCGCAACTTCATGGAGTTGCCCTGCACGGCCTCCGTCTCCGAGGGCACCTCCACGCACACGGGGAAGCAGACACTGACTGCAGAGAGCATGGAGCACAGGGAAGGAGCAGTGGGTGGTGGGGAGAGGGCAACAGCAGAGAGGCATGGGAGACAGGGAGGGAGGGCGGAGAGGCAGAGAAGGAAGACTTATGAGACAAGCTTGAAAATAGCCATGTACCTTCACCTGCACTTCCTGAGCGTCCATGCTCAGAACAGGTGCAGAGTGGAATGGAGGAGACAGCGATGATCCAGATGTTGACCCAGAGCCTTCCCCTGGAAGCCGTGGAGACGCAGTGAGGTATCTACTTGAGCTCTCTAAGCCTTGGAGTCCCATGGGAGACGGACACAAATGCATCCACCCATCGGCCGTCCACCCCCAACCCCTGCTGTCATTCAACCCATTCACTGGAATCCACTGCATGCCAGGTCTGAGGCTACAGATACAAAAATGAATAGAATTACTAACCACCCCCCAAAGGCATGTGTAATCTGCTTGGGAACACATACTTCTAACTGTGATTTCACCAGACCTCAGCAAGTGACACACCAGTGACATGCTGTGTTCCCAGAGGAAGGACAGTTACTTCCAGTTGGGCTGGGGGGAGAGGAAGGGAAGAATGGGTAGAGGCTAGAAAGGTGGGGGGCCCAAGCTAGGAAGGCCTCTTCAGTATGAGGTACCAAATGTTTTAAAGCCAGGAAGAGATGTAATCATATCTGCATTGTATGAAAACTGTAGGTAGGCTGGGCAACGTGGGTCACCCCTGTAATCTTAACACTCTGGGAGGCCAAGATGGGTGGATTGTGTGAGCTCAGGAGTTGGACACCAGCCTGAGCAAAAGCGAAACCCCATCTCTAAAAGTAGCTAGGTGTTGTGGCAGGTACCTGTAGTCCCTGCTACTTAGGAGGCTGAGGCAAGAGGATCACTTGAGCCCAAGAGTTTGAGGTTACTGTGAGCTATGATGATGCCACACCACTCTACCCAGGGTGACAAAGTGAGATTTTGTCTGATAAAAAAAAAGAAAGAAAAAAAAACTATTGGTAATTTTGCCTTAGGGTGGAAGGTGGAGTTGGCAATGATGAATGCTCTCTGCAGAGGAGTAGAGAGGGACACAGCTAAAACCTGAAGAGAGGTCACGGTGAGGGATGCCTTGCTTGCCACATACCCTTCAGAAACTCAAAGCCCATTAAAAACAGCAACTTCTTTTTTGGGGGGACAGAATCTCACTCTGTGCCCTGGAAAGAGTACCATGGCATCATAGCTCACAGCAATCTCGAACTCTTGAGCTAAAGCAGTCCTCATGCCTCAGCCTCCTGAGTAGCTGGGACTACAGGTGCCCACCACAATGCCCAGCTAGTTTGTCTATTTTTGGTAAAGACAGGGTTTCACTGTTGCTTAGACTCCTGAGCTCGAGCAATCCACCCACCTCGCCCTCTCAGAGTGTTAGGATTACAGACCTAAGTTACCGGACTCAGCCCCTAAAGGCAACTTTCTGATTGAAAATTCAGGATAAGTCAAAAGTGGAACAAAGCTGCCAAGAAAAAAACAAGTGTGAATGTGGGCTGTAAACAGATGTACAGTGTGCAGAAGGGAGGAGGAGACGTTCAGAACAAATCTGTACTATTGCGATCTGTGTAGGCTGTCACCTTTTACAAAAGGAAGCTGTTCCTGAGTGCACGCCCAGCGGCCAGAAAGAGAGGGAAGGGTCTGGAGACTTAGCGAGGTTACCTAGGACCCAGAACATACCTGTCTTCAACGATTTGAAGGCTGGCAGGTGGAAGAGAAATTGGATTCTGCCCAACTCCAAAAGTTATAAGAAAAAAAGTTTAGTGAAATAAAAAAAAGAGATTGTCTGGCGTTGGAGCTGTTCGCAAATGCAAAGAACTATTTGGTAAGAGTTTATGCTTCAGTGTTTAGAAGATTCAAAAGTAAGATGCCCACCAAAGATTCTTATATTAGGACGTTGAAAGTCCCTTCTGATGCTGCCTTCTCATGAATAATAAAAACAAACCCCCTATAAAGGAAAACTAAAACAACATACATTAACATTTAAAAGCTAGTCTACTGTAAATGTTCAGCCTGTTCATCTACTGGCAGGGAGCTCTTTTCTTAAAGGAAAGCTTTATTTGGGTATAAAATGATACCGATACAAACTAATTTTAAGTCAAAAAATGAAATACTGCATTTGAGGTCGGAGGGATGAGATTTAAATATGCCTTTGAGACCTTGTTGCACTATAAACTTTTTTAAAATTAAGGTAAATAAATGTAATTGACTTTTAAACACTCAAGAAAACTTCTTTCTCAAGAAAGCCGACTGCTTCTGCAGATGGAGCACTGCTTGATTGGAGAAAGGGTCCACATCTAGGGAGATGTGATCAGAAAACATCTTCAGCTTGTAATGAGTTTGAAGTTTTAATTAGAGACCTAATTTTTTTTTAATGTACAAAAGTTTGTGTTTCGTACCTCAGGGCACATTCATATTTAACGAGAAGTGATAAAGATAAGTAAGTTCAATGTCGAAGATCCCAGAAGCAGATAAGGAATCCATAGTTACAATTACAGAACCAGGATGAAGACGGAATTTGGCGACTGAAGACCGAGGTTGGATCTGCTATGTAAATGCTCGGAGACTGAGCATATTCATCAACAAAATGCTGAAAATGATCTCTAGTAGATCTGTTATGGGAATTCTGTGGATTAATCCACATAAACATGCTTTGTACAAATTACTTATTTTATTTTTCATTTGTTTGCTTATTTGAAAAATATATTGTCTACTGTGTGCCAGGCATTTTTCTGGGTACTAAGAACACAACAGAACACTTTCCTTTTCCCCAGGATAATGAAAGCTTTGATTAGAATGTCAACAATTCTCAAAAAGAAAAAGAAAAAAAAAAAACAGAAGAATTCCTACCCTCGTGGAGGCTACGTTCAGTGAGAAGAGAGGGAAAACAAGCAGCATTATAAAAAATTGCTATGAGAAAAAATAAACAGAACAGAGGAGAGAGAGAAAGAGCACACAAGGGTCCCTGGGAACAGCCTGCCTGAGAAGGTAACACTGAACAGACACCAAAGGAAAGAAATGAGCATATAAACTATAAGAGTATCAGTGCGTGGCGGCACCCATAGTTCACTGGGTAGGGCGCTCACCACATACACCGGGGCTGGCGGGTTCAAAACCAGCCTGGGCCAGCTAAACAATGACAACTGCAACAAAAAAAATAGCCAGGCATTGTGGTGGGCACCTGTGTCCCAGCCTCTTGGGAGGCTGAGGCAATAGAATCGCTTAAGCCCAAGAGTTTGAGGTTAATGTGAGCTGTGCCATCACGGCACTCTACCAAGGGTAACAGTGAGACTCTAGCTGAAAAAAAAATATCTGTGTGAAGGTATGCCAGACGGAGGATACAGCAACTCAAGGGGCCAAGGGGCCCAAAGAAGTGTGTGTGTCATGCTCCAGAGATAGCAAAGAACCCAATGCGGGAAGTTCAGCAAACGAAGTGGGAACAGAAGGGGTTGAAATAGAAGAGACAGCAGGGGAGAGATCACAGTGGGTCTTGTCAGCCATGGCTACAACTCTAGCTTTGGCTGAGAGTGACATGAGAGCAGGGGAGGGTTCTGAGTGGATGATTATGGAATCTGATTTATGGCCAATCACATGATCTGATGCTGTGCGGGGAAGAAATTGAACAGGCGAAGGGGATGAGGGTGAAAGCGGAACAATTAAGAGGCTGGCGCAGGGATCGGACTGGGAGATGTTTCTCCTGGGTGAAGATGGCAGCAGAACTAGCAGGATTTGAAAGGGAAAACTTTTCTGGATTAACATCTTTGCATGGTTGCGTGGTGATATGGTCTAGTGAACAAGTAGGTGGGGTGGCAGAGACAGGGACATAACGGTTCATTTAAACTTAGAGGAAAGTTAGGATGGTGAATGTGGCAGCCAGAGCGTAGAACAGCCCTTCTCTTTTCCAAGTTGCCCTGAGATGACAATAATCCAAGGTATCATCTTAGAGCAAACCCCACTGCTTCCCTTCCTGTGGCCAAAGCTCAGTTTCAAGGCACGAGGACTCTGCTCAGGCAGCCATGGAGTGCATACTACGGAATGGCCACAGAGTCCTCCCACCTCACTTTGCTTACCTCTCACAATGTGACCTGCTGCTCCTTCTTTCAAGGTGAAGTCTGTTTCTCCACCCTGTGAGTCTCTAGCCTCATTGCCTTGCTTTCTATGGAGCTCTCTAGGTATCCAAAACAAGGTTGTGCATCCCTATGGCAGGAAGTCAACTCACATTGCTGACTATAAATGATAAACTCCTGGCAGTATTAACTGCCCACATCACGTGGCCTCGGATCTTCTCTTCAGTTTTCATAATAAGAAAGAAGAAACGTATGGGAAGGGAGAATGCCATGTAATAATGATGATTAAATTAAACTAAGGTGTGGCATCCATCTATCATGGGGCAGGTAGTGATGTGTATTAAACTAACACCTCTGATAGCCCCAGATCTTTCTCTTCTGTGGGTCTTGCCAAATTTCCCCCTCCTGACCTTGCTCTAGAACACTTCCCTTTGCGTCAGGATAATGAAAGCTTTGATTAGAATGTCGACAATTCTCAATAATAAATGAAGTTCTTTGTAGATATTAACACACTGGAATGTCTTGGGCTGAGATTAGCCAGTCACTTAGCAGGGCCTTAGAGGAATGGGATGCAGGAAGAGCTACTAGAAGTTGGGAGAACACAGGGTGCAGCTGGGAGAGGAAAGGTTGGGGAGGGAAAGCAAAGAAGGCCCTAGGAGCTAGAAGTTGGCACGAGGATAGCTGATGGCATGGAGGAGGGTGGCTCGGAAGAGAAATGGAAGGACAGGTGCCCTCCTGGCAATGTGCATAGCAGCACGTCCACAAGAGGTGCTACAAGGAGTAATGAAAATCAGAAAACAGGAGGTGAGGATTCTCCGGCAAATCCTTTCCCCTCCCTGAGCTCATTTCCTCATCTCTAAACTGGAAATAATGCTCCTACACTATAGGATTGATATGGGAGCCAAATGAAGCAAGGGTTTAAAAATGGCTTTGTAAATTGTAAAGCACCAGGCAAATGCAGGTTTTAAAAAATACATTACTGGGCGGCACCTGTGCCTCAAGGAGTAGGGCACTGGCCCCATATGCTGGAGGTGGCAGGTTCAAACCCAGCTGCAGCCAAAAACTGCAAGAAAACCACATTATTATGGGAGCTTTCTACTCAGATGTCCCCCCTGCCCTGCTGCTGGAGGGTCTGGTCACCCTCCTTTTATTTACATCTGTATTGCATATCATGCTTATCAATCTTTCTCCCTGTCAATAAACTCTATCCTGTCACTTAACAAAAACATATACCTATATATGTGTCTATATTATATACTTTAATAAAGGGAATAAGGAAACTTTTTTCCACACATGCAGAAAGTAAATGGAAAAGACTTTCTTTTCATCTTAGGCATCACTTAAAAAAAAAAAACAACTTGGGAAGGCAGAATGCATCTAAGCTAAGTGCTTTCCAATACTGGGATTATATGCAAATAAAATGAAATTGCATTTCTGAAGTGTGGATCTTTTTCTCACATGCAACAGCCAGGCATCTTAAGCCATCCTTCTTTCCCTTCCACAGCTTCCCTTTCAGTTTGGTGAGACAGTGCCCAGATTACAAAGAAGATGAGCGTAAGTAAGAATGAGTACACATCTTGTAAAGTTTAGGGGGGTGGGGGTGGGGACGATGGACACTCAGACAATTTTAGCAATACTCTGTAAATACTTCCCTACCATTTAGTGTGGAGCTGAAGGGGATGTTCCATCTCCTATGTGCCAACTTCCAGACTTTACATAACAGGAACTAGATAGTACTTTAAGGTTGTGACATAGTAAACTAGTGGTGATACCGAGACCAGATGGAGGCTGAGCAAGTCAGTCAAAAGATTCTTGGACTATTGCATGCTCTCTCCGTCAAATGGAATTCAGCCAGGGACCCTGAAGTCTTAGATTAAGAAGAAAGCTTCTGCAGAATCTCACCCCGACCCCCTTCTATAATTTCATACTCTTTTATTAAGACTAAGGCTCTAGTTGCCAGCCTTAACCTCTCCTGAGAAAATCTCAGCCTTTAATCCACAAGGCAAGTGAGATCATTGAAACTCACTCTATCTGATTCATCTCCAGGTCTGGTCTACTCTACAGAGGATGGCTGCCAGTAAGTCTGCCTTTGGGGCTGACATGACTTTCTCTCCTAGAACTTCCTTGACTGTCTCATCAAGCATTTTGTTCAACAAAAGGCTTGGTGCTGCCTCTGATCACATGCAAAATCCAGATAACGCTACCAGAGTTAGTCTGGAGGCTTGACAAAGTGATGCTAAGTCAGCACGTCTGCTACTGCACAGGCAGAATGAGTTTCATGCCGACCACGAGGGCATAATTTCAGTAAGGCAGGTGGGTATGGTTGTGTCCTCCTATTTACCAATTTCAGCATGGAGGAAGGTAGTTAAGATCATATACATCAATATACAAATGGAAAAACACCTATATTTGATCTGAGGATCTAATTAGAGACACCAGAGCAGAGATGCTCAGAAGTAGACACAACACAGCACACACAGACGCAAGCACACACTAGTACGCGCTCACCAGTCCATTCAGATGTCTCTAATACAATGCACAGATACAAGTTAGTGAACACCTTCAGACACTGAGAGAGCTTTACACACAGGAACACATGATCCCTATACAGGTTCAGGCGTTATCACACAGATTCTTAATTCTCAGGCACCCCCCTCCAAGACCATCTCTGACTCCCCCCTTTAGTGTTCCAGAGTGTAAGCCTCCCTTATTCAGAAGGAGGAGGCCACCTCAGTCTCTCCCAACTGACGAGTGAGAGTCTCTTCATCTTCCAAGGCAAAAACCCAGCTCCCCAAACACCAAAGCATCTTAGTTCCACATGTTCATGCGAAAAATTTAAAAAAGGATGCATTTCACTGTTGCTTATTTAATACCACAACAGCAAATGGCTGAAGCTCCTATTCCTTATGGAAATAAAAATGATCAACAACTAAAATATTTTCACTTTACAAATTCATGCAAGCAGCTTTTAGTATCAAATATAGAAAATAAATGTGAAGATCCAGCAAGCTTTCCGGTAGCATCGATTCCTCATTAGGAAATTAAATGCAACTACAAATGATGCTTTTTAAAAAATAGTGAACGTGATTACATTTCCTTTCAGTAAAGGGAAACAGGAAAAAAAAATACTTTGGAATTATCCGGAAACTGGAGGAACGCTGGTAGAATCACCCAAGGAGGCTGGGGGATATCGCAGCAGGGAAGTGAGGAGGCGCCTTTCCGATCTGAAAATCCCAGCTCTCGTGGAACCCCTGTGATCTCCAAGTCTGGAAGACTTGGCACACAGGAAAGATAACCAGAGCTCCTTTTTGTCACCAGCGACATCAATAATTGTTATTACCGTTAGCGTTATTACAGCTATCCGCATCTCGCACAGCGGGATGCTGGTACTTACCCCAGTAGATGAGCACGAGAGAAACCAGGGCAATCAATCTGTTGAAGGCAGGCATCTTTGGCTGGCGGCTTCAGAGCTAAACAGAGAGATTGCCCTAGTCAAGCACTGCGCCCGCTCAGATTCTTTCGAGGAAACCCTTTGGGACCAACTACCCCAAGGGGGCGACTTTTCGATTGGAAGAAAGGCCGAGTGCCCGCGCCTGCGGAGGCTTTGCGGGTTCGCAGCTACCCCAGCACAGCGCCCCAATTCGAGGCAGCGGATCAGAAGCTCCGCGCGCTCCCCCCGGAGCCGGTTGCTGGGATCCGGCTCAGCACCAAGGACAGTAGCTTCCCCGCCCACCCGGGAACTTCACATTCCAGACGCTCCCAGGCCTTTTTGTTTGCGCCTAGGGGAAGCTGGGCTCCAAAAGGAGTCGCACGGCTGGTCCCAGGAGGCTGGGGTCCATGTTGATTCACCTCTCGCCTCCCCTAGGGACGGCTACACTCAGACTAAGATCCACCCAGACCCGGGAGCTCCAGCTTCATCCGCCCGGACTGGCTCCTCCAGCTGGGCGTGTCCTCACACCCGGGCCGCCCGTCTGGGCTACAGAATTCGTTCCACGACGGTCGCGTCCACACCCACCCTCGGCTCCCAGGGAAGGAGGCAGAAGCTCCGATTGGACGGGCGACCTCAGAGCTGGGGGTGGGGGAGAGAGGTGTGGCCCTCCCGGGAGCTCGCCCCGGGTCCGGCGGGGCCCCGGCCCGAGGTGGCAGGTGACCAGCAGTCCCTCCCCAGGGCCCCCAAGCCTCTGTTCTGGGTTAGCCTTGACATGCGCAGCGCCCGGACCCTCCCCTAGTGCACACACTCCCCACCCACCACCAGGCGTGCCCCTCCCAGGGCGGAGCGCGGCGCCGGGCGGGGGCGGAGCCGGAGCGGCGCAAACACCTCGGGCCCGAGGCCTAGCGGCTTGCGGGTTCGCTCCGGGTCTCCTGCTGTCGCCTCTGCCTCACCCCAGCGCCGGCGCACCGCCTCCAACCAGCTCGCCCCCTCCGGGCAAACCCACTCCCACTCCCGCGCAGACGGGTTGGCCTCCACCTCCGGGAAGGGGAAGGCCAGACCTGGTTCGGGCAGTGATGTCATCTGCAGTGTACCCAGTGCACGGCTCCCGGCTTCGCTCACCAGACCCCATTCCCTCCAGTTCTACCTAGCCTTTGTCTGGCCTTGATTAATCGGTTCCAGACACGGTGAACGCCGCTAGCCAACCCCTGCTTAGGGCACGGGAGGTAGAGGGGAGGCGCACCTGTTTCCATGTTCACCTCGTCACCAGTGAGGCGGTCCAAATGGCGCCAGAGTGGTGGCGGCGGCGGGGAGAAGGCTCCTCTATCCTTCTCCAGGTTCTTTGCATCCTCCCTTTTGCTTTAGCCATTACTATTTTTTTTTTTAAGCAGATAGATTGTATTTGGCGTCTTCCGAATTATTAGCCACTCCCCAGTCCTGGCAGCTGAGCGCCTCCGCCCGTCTGGGGGGGGGGGCGGGAGGCTGAACTTTCAACTTCAGTTATAAACTCGAGTTGACATAACAGATTAGGAATGTCTGGAACTGAAATGGAAGAAAGATTAATCCACCCCCCCCCCAATCCTCTCCTGCTCTCTTTCCAAAAGAGGAAGCTTATTACTGAGTTCCAAAAGGGAGCGGCAGAGTGACAGCTGACCGTAAGTGAACCACGCGCAGGAAATGGTCCCTCCTAACATACCAAAGAGCGACAGAATGTCCCCAATAGGATCTTCCTGGGCAGGGAGCCACCAGGCCAGCAACTCTATGCTGTTTGAGGACCAGACTTGAAGCATACTGTGTTAGATTTCGATGGGAAGTTAGAGTTGACTTAATTCAACCTCCTTTCCCGCAAGAACATTCCTGGTGAATGGGCTTGACCTTTTTCAGCGAGGAGAGCTTTCTGCTTCCTAAGTTCATCTCTTCCAAATGTTTAAGGAGGTTCTTTATATTCAGTTGAATTCTGTGCCAACCACCTTCCTCCTCAAACTCCTGCACTGTTTTCCCTTTACAAGAGCCGCGTCTCATCCCAAGACTTTTTCGTTTGGGCCTAACCCCCCTTGGTTTCAACACATTTCCTAGTATTTAATAGTTTCCAATCCTTCCTCACCCCGTTTTTTTTCTCACGAGGAGTTCTAGTTTGTCACTGTGATTCTCCAGGTGACATCTGGAACATGTTTCCTGTGTGATCTGACTTGCATAAATCCAGTGGAATTCTGGCCACCTTTATTTTATTTATTTATTTATTTATTTTTGCAGTTTTTGGCCAGGGTCAGATTTGAACCCACCACCTCCAGTATATAGGGCCGGTGCCCTACTCCTTTGAGCCACAGGCACCGCCCCACCTTTGTTTTAGCAGGTATATCTATTCAAATATATTAACAGCCACGTCTCAGTCATAATGGGCTTACGTTTAATTAAAATTCCTGAGTATTTTTCGATCGACTTGTGGAGGAAGCATTTCATTTTTTCACAGAGAATTTTTATTATGAAACTTTGCACTTATTGCTGTTAAAATTTATTGGTTGCAACCAAGTATCATATTCTGCTAACACTTTCATTGAGTTTGGGTTCAGTCACCCAAATATCTCTCTGGTTTTGCCTTATTTCACCTCCAGCCTTGAAAGTACCTTGATCCAAACAATTTTATTGGAAAAATGAATAGAGGCCAGGCAAGGTGGCTCACACCTATAATCCTAGCACTCTGGGGAAGCCAAGTGGATTGCTTGAGCCCAGGAGTTTGAAACCAACCTGAGCAAGAGTGAGACCTAATCTCTACTAAACATAGCAGGGTGTCATGCAGGCCCTTATAGTTCCAGCTACTTGGGAGACTGAGGCAAGAGGATCACTTGAACCCAGGAGTCTGAACTTGCTGTGAGCTGTGATGCCAGAGCACTTAACCCCAGGGTGACAGAGTGAAACTCTGTTTCAAAAAGGAAAAAAAAAACCCTCTAGGGTGATTCTGAAGGCTTCACTCTAGAGCTTGTCAATGAACTACTAATTAAACTTCTATAATACAGTTGCTCAATCACAAATACATAACCAAATACATATCTTTATTTTCCAATGTATAGTATGGCATATTCCAAAAATTTAAAATAAAAGGTGTTATGTGAGAGGAATTGGATATATTGTAATCCCCAGGAAAGAAACAGAATTAGTGGTTTACACTGACATGGAAACAGATTTTTCAGTAATACATTTCAAACCAATACAAACTGGAATGAACACTTTTTTTTTTTTAAGACAGAATCTTGGGCAGCGCCTGTGGCTCAGTGGGTAGGGTCCCAGCCCCGTATACCAAGCGTGGTGGGTTCAAACCCAGCCCTGGCCAAACTGCAACAAAAAAATAGCCGAGCATTGTGGCAGACGCCTGTAGGCCCAGCTACTTGGGAGGCTGAGGCAAGAGAATTGCCTAAGTCCAGGAGTTGGAGATTGCTGTGAGCTGTGATGCCACAGTACTCTACTGAGGATGACAAAGTGAGACTCTGTCTCTGAAAAAAAAAAAAAAGACAATCTCACTCTGTCATCCTGGGCAGAGTGACCTGGCATCATCACAGCTCACAATAACCTCAAACTCTTGGGCTCAAGTGATCCTCTTGGCTCAGCCTCCAGATTACTTGGGACTTCCTGTGCTTGCAATGATGCCTAGCTAATTTTTCTATTTTTAGTAGGTTTGGGGCAGTGGTTCTCAACCTTCTTAATGCCACAGTGTATTTTCATTGTTAAAAAGGGTCATGAGGGCAGCACCTATGGCTTAAGGAGTAGGGCACTGGCCCCATATGCTAGAGGTAGTGGATTCAAACCCAGCCCCAGCCAAAAACTAGAAAAAAGGGGGGGGGGATCACAACTCACAGGTTGAGAACCACTGGTTTGGGGTCTCACTCTTGCTCAGACTGGGCTGGAACTCCTAAGCTCAGGCAATCCACCCACCTTGGCTTCCCAGAGTTCTAGGATTACAGGCGTGAATACCCCTGGGTAGACAATTGATAACAATTACCCCTGGGTAGATAACAATTGAAATGAGCTAACAACTCTCAGAACAAGGTCAAATATACTTCAGGGAACTAAAAGTAATTGCAAAAGTGACTGAAAGCCACGGCCAAAAATCAAGGGAAACCCAGCAGACTGAAGAAACCAAATGTTCTTATTTTCAATTGAGGAGAAGATAGAAGTGACAATTAAAAACTAGAGCCTCAAGCTGTCCCCCTGGGTAGAGTACCATGGCAAGAGTACTATGGCATCATAACTTACAGCAACCTCAAACTTTGGGGCTCAAGCAATTCTCTTCCCTCAGCTTCCTAAGTAGCTGGTACTACAGGGGCCTGTGACAACGCCCAGCTGTTTTTTAGAGATGGGGTCTCACTCTTGCTCAGGCTGGTCTTGAACTTTTGAGCTCAGGCAATACACCAGCCTGGGCCTCCCAGAGTGCTAGGATTACAGGTGTGAGCCACCATTCCTGGCCCGGCCCTCACTTTTTATGATGTGTAAACAATTGTTATCCAAAAAACTGGTAGAATATTTAGGGGGGGAATCTTCTGTAGATTAGAAATTTGGAATAAATCGTGATACTGTTTTAGTCATCTTTGAGATTCTGTGATTTTATTCAAAAGTCTCATCAAGATGGAGATACCCGGTGATGGAGATATTTTCATTCTGATAACTTTATCAGCCACCACCACAACTATCACAGCAGGAATTGCCTTAACTTTACATGATTTTTTTAAGTCTACTTGTGCTGATTGTTGACATTCATAACGTTCTTTCCTAAATGTTAACCAGCCCCATTTAAAATAGTCACTTAGAGGATTTTGCTTCTAGTTTTTAATTGTCACTTCTATCTTCTCCTCAATTGAAAATAAGAGCATTTGGTTTCTTCAGTCTGCTGGGTTTCCCTTGATTTTTGGCCGTGGCTTTCAGTCACTTTTGCAATTACTTTTAGTTCCCTGAAGTATATTTGACCTTGTTCTGAGAGTTGTTAGCTCATTTCAATTGTTATCTTCCTCTTTTCTGCCATTTTAGTTTCAATCCCTTTTTGCTGATATGTGTTGGTCTTTTCCAATTTGATGGTCATTCTCCCCTTATAGCTGATGGGTGAAAACCACATGTTCTATTCTCCAAACAACAGCTAGAGCAATCTTTGTACTCTAAGAGATTATGAACTTCTCTTGCTTAAAGCCTTGGCATGACATGCACTGCCTTGGAATAAGATCTAGACCCCTCACCAGGGCCTAACAAAACCAGCCTCATGCCCTGCCTGTGTCTCCATGCTCATGTCTACCACCCCCTGAAAGAAAGAAAGAAAGAAAGAAAGAAAGAAAGAAAGAAAGAAAGAAAGAAAGAAAGAAAGAAAGAAGGAAAGGAAGAAAGGAAGAAAGAAGGAAAGAAGGAAAGAAAGAAAGGAAGAAAGAAGGAAAGAAGGAAGGAAGGAAGGAAGGAAGGAAGGAAGGAAGGAAGGAAGGAAGGAAAGAAAGAAAGAAAGAAAGAAAGAAAGAAAGAAAGAAAGAAAGAAAGAAAGAAAGAAAAGAAGAAAGGAAGGAAGAAAGGAGGAAGGGAGGGAAAGGAAGGAAAGAAAGAGAAATATAATAAATGACAAAGTTCTGTAAGCTCCCAAGAAACAAACTTGTATCTCAAATATTGCTGTTAGTGTGGTATAATGTTTTGGGGGTTTTTTGAGGCAGAGCCTCAAGCTGTCCCCCTGGGTAGAGTGCCATGGCATCATAGCTCACAGCAACCTCCAACTCCTGGGCTCAAGAGAGTCTCCTGCCTCAGCCTCCCAAGTACCTGGGACCACAGGCACCTGCCACAACACCTGGCTGTTTTTTGGTTGCAGCCATTCTTGTTGTATGGTGGGCCCAGGCTGGATTTGAACCCACCCCCTTAGGTGTATGTGGCTGGCCCCTTAGCCGCTGAGCTGATATAACGTTTTTATGGATTCCCAGCATGGATGTAGCAGGAGCTCTTAGGACAGGCAGAAGGAAAGTGTCGTAAAAAAGACATTTATTTAAGAGAAATAAGTGCTGCTATCATCTTTGGTGCTGGTGTTATGAGCAGAAGCAGCACTGGGCCCTGGTTGACTCTGGCTCATTAGAAACATGATTGAAGAAGAAGAAGAAACTACAAAACCAGACCCACTGGCCGGCAGGAGGCTTGTGTGCCAGACCTCGAGCTGGTCCGAGATAGCACAGCGCTGACCTTTGAACTTAACCTCTCTGAACCGGTTTTCTTTCTCTAATTGTTTACTTCACAGAGTTGCCTCACAGGAACTCACAAGTGATGATATGAGTGGATGTCTCGGATTTTGTCACATCCCACACAGCAGGAAGTGTCAGGCTCCTATTTAGATCATTTCTATTCTCCTTGTGGAGAAATGCTCAGCTGTTAAGTTCAGGGTAACGAAAAAGAACCAGCTTTACCCAATTTGTCCTCAAGTCCACTATCATTCCCGTCATTACCTTCAGCATCATACTGTATCGGAGGGCATCCCCGGGGCCAGAACAATGGTATACACTTCATACAGCTTAATTCACTTAAGCCTCATAACAACTTTAAGGTAAGCACTATTCTCAATTTCTAGTTCCTTTATTTTTCGAGGAAATAAATACAAGGGAAGTTAAATGTCTTGGTCACTCAGGTGCATGTGGTCAAACTATGACTCAAAGACTCAAACCTGTAAGGTGAAATACTAGAAAATTAATACCTCCTAGTTTTTTCAGTTCTATTCTTCTTATTATTATGTTTATTTCAAATTAATATGAGGATACAAATGTGTGGGTTGCACTGTTTTTACTTGTCAAGTTCAAGTTGTGGTTGAGCCTTCACCCAGGGGCGTGCTGAACTCCCTGACTCTGCACATTAGGTGAGATCCACCAATTGCCCTGCCTCCCCTACCAGTCACTCTCCCTCATTCTCCCTCCCCCTCCCTCATCTCTCCTCCCCCTTGCTAGACTATATTTGTGTTCTATCGTTCATGTGGGCCTGTAGTTGCTTATATATTGGTTTCATATTAGTATTGAGTGTTGTAACCCAGTCCTCTTTCCCCTGCCCACTCCTGTTCCCCAGTCCTCACCTGTCCCCCACCTCCAGCCTATTTCCCTCCACCTCCCTTCTCCCCCCCCAACAAGGCAAGTCCCTCCTCCCCCCAGGGCGGCTGAGAACAGTGCTTCCCAGCCACGTTCCTAAGCCCCCTCCTTCCCCTAGGGTTGCCAAGAACAAGCTTCAGGTACAAGGAAGAAAAGTCCCAAGTTTCACAAAACTCCCAAGTTCTCAGGAGATGAACAATGGTGGAAAACTCACTGAGACTTGATTATTACTGTTGTATAACTATAACCATTGTGATACGAGATGTATCCATTTTCAACCGAAGCTGTATTAATTATTGTTCCATTGCTGTATCCGTGACTACCCAAGTT
>CAUYTI010104524.1:0-15794 GCA_963575145.1 Galago senegalensis
GGCGTTGTGGCGGGCGCCTGTGGTCCCAGCTACTTGGGAGGCTGTGGCAGGAGACTCGCTTGAGCCCAGGAGTTGGAGGTTGCTGTGAGAGTGATGCCATGGCACTCTACCCAGGGGGACAGCTTGAGGCTCTGTCTCAAAAAAAAAAACAAACAAAAACTGGGCAAGAAACATGTACAGATACTTTTCCTATGAAAAAGGAAAAGGAAAAAAAAGACATTTTATCATAAAGACACCTGTACTGGTATGTTTAAAGCAGCACAATTCACAATCGCAAAGTCATGGAAATAATCTAAGTAGCCTTCAAAACATGAATGAGCTAGTAAATTGTGGTATATGTATACTATGGAATATTAGTCATAAAAACATGGAGATCTGATATCTTTTTTAATAACCTAGATGGAACTAGAGAGCCTTCTTCTAAGTGAAGTATCGCAAGAATGGAAAAACAAACTTCACATGTACTGTGTACTAAATTGGAGCTAGTAGACTGGCACCCTACAGCTCACATGTGAGAATAATGCAATGAAGTTCAAGTTGATAGGGGAGTTAGGGATGGGTAAATTTCCACCTAACAGGTACACTGCAGAGTATACTGAACAATTCCTGGGTGAAGAGCACAACTACAACTGAGACTTCAACTTTACAAAAACAAACTGTGTAACCGTATCTTATGTACCCCCATAATGAGCTGGAAAAAAGAAAGAAAACAGGGAAAGGTTTCATTTGACCTTGGCTCAGAACAATGATGTCAGATCTGAATAAGTGGAAAAAAAGAAGGAAGATGTTTTGAAGCAGATGGAAGAGTATACAGAAAGGGTGAGAGGAAAACAGACAAGGGGTAAGCGTTTCATTCAGGTTGAAGTAAAGTTGAGAGGTGAGTGGTTGAGTGAGAGAAGGAAAAGCAGGCAAGGGCCAGACTGAAAAGGCCCTTGGAAGGCCAAACTGACCCATGTAGCCTCTGTGCACTGGGTAACAGAAAGGCAGCTACAGTTCCAAGCACAGAAGTATCTTCATCACAATTATGTTTTAGGATAATTATTCCAATGGCATGGTGTTAAATGGACTGGAGACTGCAAAGACTGGGGACAGGAGACTGGTTAGGAAGCTGTTATCATATGAAAACTCTAATCAAGATATGGAATTGGGGAGGGAAGAGATGATACTGCCAGAGATTACTGTCGAAAACATCATTCACTCCTCATCATGTGTTAGCATTAATTGCTCCTATAATAAAAAGTATTTCCATGTTAAAAAAGGATAGCTGGCCAGTAATCCTCAAAAGTGTCAAGGGTTTGAAAGTTAAGAAAGATAGAGTTTAAGATTAGAAGAGACCAAAGAGATGTGATAACAAAATTCTACGTATTAATTCTGATCCTTCTCCTATAAAAGACACTTTTGGAGCAACTGGCGAAACTTCAGTGGGGACTAAGCAATGTACTGACATCAATTTTTCTGGCTTTGATGCATAAGAGAATCTCCTTGTGTCTGGAGAACACACACTAATGCATTTAGGGGTAATATGGCCTCAACTTGGCAACTTACCCCTTAGGGAAAAAATTATTTGTACCATACCTCCAACTTTTTTGTAAGTTTTAATTGTTTCAAAATTAGAGAGGATATAGAGCAAATGAGACTTTCATGTGCTGTGTGGGAGTGTAAAGTGGTACACGCATTGTGGAGAACCACCTGGCCTGCATCCCTATGTTTGCTGACAGACACGTACAAGCATGGTCATGGCACAACGTGGAGCAGCTCCAAACCGGAACTTACTCAAATGCCCAACAATAATAAAATGAACTTTAAAATCATAGTATATTTATACTATGGGACTCTAAATAATAATGAGGATGGATAAAGGAAACTGTGGATGCATCTTACCAACATAATGTCGAGGAAGTGAAGCCAGGCACAGAAGGAGTGTGTAGTGATGTTCTGCATCTACATGAGGCTTAAAAACAGGCACACTCATCTGTAGTTACATAGGGCTTTGTGCTGTTAGGCTGTAAGAGTTTTTCACATATTCCAGATATAAGTCTATCTAGGCACTTCTTAACACTAAGGTAAACCTCATAACTTGCCCTCCAAAGTGTCTGATCTAGAAAAAAAATTATCAAGAGAAAATTACCACCTCAGTGGTGATTTTTTTAAGAATTAACTTACGGAATCCTTTAGAATAGTGGTTCTCAACCTTCCTAATGCTGTGACCCTTTAATACAGTTCCTCATGTTGTGGTGACCCCCAACTATAAAATTATTTTTGTTGCTACTTCATAATGATAATTTTGCTACTGTTATAAATCTTAATGTAAATATCTGATATGTAGGATGTATTATCATTGTTACAAAGGGGTCGCAACCCAAAGGTTGAGAACCGCTGCTTTAGAACAAAAGATAAAGATGAAAAGTATGACCAAGGTTAAAACAAGATGGAGGACAGATTTAGGAGGTCCACTCAGCATTCCAAGAGATGCAAATGGGGTGGGTAAAGAGGCAAAGCCAAGCAAATGGCAGAAGAGCATTTCTTTAGTTGGAGTAAAAATTGAGTTTTTATCAGAAAAGCAAACAGATTGGTGGGAAGGAATACAGAGAACCTTTATTTTGACACAGTCTGATGAAATGTCTGAATTCCAAGAATAAAAATTTTTAGATCAAAAAATATCGGTTTATATCATCTTAATATTGGACTTCTCATAAGTAACTCTAGAAGGCAGAAGATCATGCGGCAATATTCACGGACTTCTGAAGGAAGAGGCCTATGCCCCTATAATTCTCTACCCCAACTATTCTCATGGGGGAGGAGAAAATACAGAAGTGGAGCCACGTAGCCTTTCCTGAAAAAAGATTTGAGGAAATATTTTAGCAAAACAAAAAATGAATTAAAATAAATAATTCAGGAGGAAGGAATAGTAACCAATAAATAATGTGCCTCAAAACAGCAAATATCAATAATTAATTACAACATGTGGTTCAGAAATTCTGAAAAAAGTAATTTAAGAGAGGTAAAATCTAAACAATACCACAACAAACCCCAAACCAATCAACTGATCAACCAATCAAACCATGCAGAACTAAAATTACAGATAATTCAAACACTTGAGATATGATGAGGAAAACAAAAGCATCTCATTCTGCAAAGAAATAAAAGGTCTTATTTTGTTTGAAAAAAAGGCAAAAAGATTACACTGTTAATTAAGAAATACAGGTAGAAATAAGTAGGCAAAAATTTACCTACAACCACGATTTGGTAAGAAATATGATGGAGACTTCATAAATGATTAGAAAAAAAGAAAAGAATTTGGGAACAAGCAGGGGAAAACTGTGTATTGGAGCAGGGTTAGTGTGGGAGACACTGACTGGCACAGAGCAGTTATCTCATGAGAAGTTGAGCTGACTGCCCAGAACACAAATGGTTAGTTACAACAAAGCTAAGAACAAGTCAAGGAAAGGTCACTCTTACGGTGAAACTGGTAAAATCAACATAAAAAGACTAATATCCAATTGTAGAAGGGCCCCATCCTAAGAGACGGTTTCTCAAGGTGCTGCCCTGTGAGATGTGACAAAGATGCAGCTCTAATGAGCTGCACTTACTGAAGTAACTAGAAGTAGGCAGAAATCAGTCATGGACAGAAGAAAGGCTTCAGGGGGTATCCAGCCTCCCTATGAACGCTTACCTGTGCTGCCAGATATCACAACTATTATGCATGGACCTTTCTTTTGTTCATCAGCTTTCATTAGTGTTTGTGTATTTAATGTGTGGCCCAAGACAATTTTTAGATAAAGATTCATAGCCATCTGTCTGTGGGTGGACTCCTCTGCCTGCTCAAAGTCTCCTGAGGTTGGGGAGGGAGGGAGGCAAAGACCAGAATGGTACAGCACTGTCCAAGCCAAGAGTGCTGATTTCAGAGATGCATCCCTTCCAGATAGAAATGCTGCTGGGTGAGGCCAATTCATCCAGCTGGAGGGAAATGCATCTTCACAATATCCTATTCTCTTCATTCTAATTCCATGTGTGTCAGATAACCTGCTGAATTACCGTGGGGTCTCCTGGGTGGGTTTACATACATATAGGAATACATATTGATTTTCTTGCTAGACACATGCCCCTGTGAATTGTGAATGATTTATAAATCAGCCTCAGTTCCCATGTAAAAGTTGATTCCTCTAAGTCCAGGCAAACTACTGAAAAAAGTCCTTGGACCCAGAGACCTAAAGATTAAATGTTAGGTCCTGGAGACAACTCCCCTCCCCGAGAGCCCTGCCAACTTAAGAAATCCTGTTTCAGCAGCCTACTAAGTCTGTCCCTGATTCTTCTGTTAACTGGAAAAAAAATAGGAAAGTGTTGTAAAGATGTCAGCTATTCCTAAATTAACATAAACTCAGTGCCAGCCCAGTAAAAATGCTAACAGTATCATTAACTTGATAAAAATGATACTAAAAGTTCATATGGAAAAAGTATATAAGCAGGAATGATCCATAAAATTACAAGAAAGAATAATGAAGACATGTCTAAATAGTCCAAATATTTAAAGATGTCAGTGTAATGTATGCTAGAAAAAAAAGGCAAGGGAAATAGATAAGGGGAGACTAATCAGCATGACATCTAAATGCAATGCAATTCTTAAGTGGATCCTGATTAAAAAAAAAAAGCATATAGCACATTTTGGGAATAATTAGAAGATCTGTGTTTAGGCTAGATATATATAAAGCAAAATAAAATAGGGCGGTCCCTATGGCTCAGTGGGTAGGGTGCCAGCCCCATACACTGAGGGTGGCAGGTTTGAACCCAGCCTCAGCCAGTTAAACTAGCAGAGACAACTATAACAAAAAATAGCCGGGCGTTGTGGCAGGCTCATGTAGTCCCAGTTACTTGGGAGGCTGAGGTAAGAGAATCACCTAGGTCCAAGAGTTGGAGGTTTCTGTGAGCTGTGACGCCACAGCACTGTACTGAAGGAGACAAACTAAGAGTCTGTCTCAAAAAAAAAAATTAAAGTAAAATTATTCTATCAATGTTAAATTTTTAATTTCAGATTAATGTGAGGGTACAAACAACCAGGTCACAACATTTGAATTTGTTAGAGTACCTCTTGGTGTTAAATTTTTTAAGTATGATAATGTACACTGTGGTTGTACAGGAGAATGTACTTTAGGAGAAAAGTGCTGAAGAATTGAGGGCGAAGTGTTGTAACTTATTTTCAAAAGTTCAGGAAAAAGGCTTGGCACCTGTAGGTCAGTGGTTAGGGCACTAGCCACATACACCGAGGCAGGCAGGTTAAAAAACCAATCTGGGCCTGCTAAACAACGACAACTGCAACAGAAAAAATAGTCAGGCACTGTGGCAAGCGCCTATAGTCCCAGCAACTTGGGAGGCTGAGGCAAGAGAAACACTTAAGAATTAGAGGTTGCTGTGAACTGTGATGCCGCGCGCACTCTACCATGGGCAACATAGTAAGACTCTGTCTCAAAAAAAAAAGTTCAGGAAAAAAAAATACAAATAGATATGTAAATAGAGATAAAGCAAAATATCAACAATTGGTGAATCCAGATGAAGAGCTTCATCTATTGTTCTTTCAAGTCTTCTAGAAGTTTAAAACTTTTCAAAATATAAAGGTAGAAAAAGATGATTATAATAATTAACAATAGTAAGTCATTACACATACTGTATATACTTACAAAATAGAGAGGGTCAAAAAAGAAAATAATTATAACTTATAATCACACGTTTATGGATATAGAGATGACTTCCATTAACAGTTTGTTTCCATATACAGCTTTCCAAAATTTTTTTCTACATGTACTATCCTCTTTTAAAAAGAAATTGCTCTTACCAACTTTAAGGGAGGTAACATGGCTGCTAGTAAACCCAAAATCCTCTTCTGGGAACACTCAGCAAACACTTGCTCAGGGCTTGAAGTAACTGCCTTTTCCTCTGTTGGATTCCGAGATGACACTTCTGAATCTTCAGCACCTGAGTGGTAAAGACACTGAACTTTGAAATTTTGCCTGGTTCTTCACATGTTCAAACAGGCAAGTAAACCCCTGCACTGTCCCTGTGCTTCTAAGACTAAGCCTGGGACCTCAAAGGCCTGTCTATCACTAAGCATGTCTGTGCTCAGCCATGCCCTTCTCCAGGAGCCCTCTCCCAGGCACCTGCTCAACATCTTTTCACATACTGTATCATTTGTATTTATTATTTTTAGGGAGCAGAGTGCCACAGCACCTCTCTTTTTTCATCTTCCAAGTTCTGCTCCATCCCTACACACCTGCCACCTGCCATGAGGGACTTCTGCTCTGTGTTCATCAGAATCTTTGCTCATGTTCTTTCTGGCTTGAATGCTTGTCCCCATTACAGTACCCTAGTACATTCAAGGTCCCCTAAATCTCTTCTTCCATGAGGCTTGTGTGGATACAATCTGTTCCAGAGCGATACCAATTGCTGTTAACACCTACTTACACCTCTCTTCTGGGCAGAACATTCCACCTCAAATTACAGTTACTGGCACCTTTGTCTTAAACCCTCCTAGATGGTGAGCTCCATGAGAGCAGGAATTATGTGGCTATCTGTTTGATTCAGTCCATGTTTCATCCCCACAGTGCTTAGCACATAGAAAGCACTTGTGAATAAAGGGAATAAAATAAGATATTTTCAAAGTGTTAACACCATCGGAACAGGTACCCTTAGTTGCTGATCAATTTCAAATTCTATGGTCAGGGACGGCATGTGTGAGTTTTAAGATGAAAGAGATCTTTACCTGGAAGTCCTGTTTGTGAGCTAGCATCTGCAGGTGAACCTGAAATTTGGGTCTGGCATGAAGGATCCTTCATTAATGACATGCCTTCATCTGTCTTATTTCTCTGCTTGTGATCTGAAGGTCTGACCTCCTCATGAACAGCTTCCTTTCCCTAAAAGAAAGAAAAAAAAGTGTAGGCCAGGTATGGTGGTTCACACCTGTAATCCTAGCACTCTGGGAGGCCAAGGTGAGTGGACTGCCTGACCTCATGAGTTCAAGACCAGCCTGGACAAGAGTGATACCCTGTCTCTAAAAATAGCTGGGCATTGTGTTAGGTGCCTGTAGACCCAACTACTCAGGAAGCTGAGGCAAGAAAATCACTTAAGCCCAAGAGTTTGAGGTTTCTGTGAGCTATGATACCATGGCAATCCACTAACAAGAGCAAAAGTATACAAGAATTAAGGTTTCTTATAATGAAATTTACTCCATTAATATTACAGAACTATTTTTTGTCATTAGCCAAGCCATCTGCATAGACCAAAAAATGTGAATCTCATGAGAGAACAGCATTTGTCTTTTCTTTTTTTGAGACAGAGCCTCAAGCTGTCACCCTGGGTAGAGTGCTGTGACATCACAGCTCATAGCAACCTCTAACTCCCGGGCTTAAGGGATTCTCTTGCCTCAGCCTCCCCAGTAGCTGGGACTTACAGGCACCCGCCACAATGCCTGGCTATTTTTTGGTTGTAGTTGTCATTGTTGTTTGGCAGGCTTGGGCTGAATTTGAACCTGCCAGCTCTGGTGTATGTGGCTGGCACCTTAGCCACTTGAACTACAGGCGCCAAGCCAGCATTTTTCTTATAATGAATGTATACTCCAATTAAGATGGTAACCATTGCCTCACCTCCCCTCAGCTTCCAAATGGCCCTCTGTCACAGCCTACAGTCACATAAGAAACAGTTCTATTACAGACCTACAATACATTATATTCAGCTTTCAGATATGTAAAGTTCTTCCCTTGGGAATTTCCTTCTAGTATGCCTTGGTGACTATCTTTGATATACTTATGTACTTTTTTTTCCCTTCATGAAAAAACAAACAAATATTTATAGAATAACCAGAAAATTCTTTTTTTTTTTGTTTGTTTACAGTTTGGCCAGGGCGGGGTTTGAACCCACCACCCTTGGTATATGGGGTTGGTGCCCTGCTCACTGAGCCACAGGCACTGCCCTAGAAAATTCCTCATATCTAATCTTTAACATTATGAAGATAACACATACATTAAATCTAAAGCTTAGAAATATGGTATTTTTTTTCACTGCCACAGATGGAACTATTTTATTGACAAAGAAAGTGGCATGTGATAGGGTGTGGAACACAGTTGTGGGTCATGTACCTTTCCTCTCTTAGTTCTCTCTGGAATTTGCTTTTGGTAACCTGGTAGATATTCATAAAAACAATCATAGATATCACTTAATCAAACAAAACCAGACATTAATCCTAAACCTACATACTCATACACTCTTTACCATGTTCTAGCTTTCTTTCTAGTTGTTCCTTATTTTAACAAATTGAATAAACACATACTGGATGCCTTTTTAAGAAACCCATTTTGGGAATGAAACTAGTTAAGGAGGCAGGGTGCAGTGGCTCACACCTGTAATCTTAGCATTCTGGATTGCCTGAGCTCATGGGTTGAGAACAGCCTGAGCCAGAGTGAGATCTTATCTCTAAGAAACAATAGCCAGGCGTTGTGGCAGGTGCCTGTAGTCCCAGCTACTTGGGAGGGTGAGTCAAGAGAATTGCTTGAGCCTAAGAGTTTGAGGTTGCTGTGAGCTGTGACGCCACAGCACTCTACTGAAGGCAACTAAATGAGACTCTGCCTCAAAAAAAAAAAAATTGTTAAGGGAACTCCCTTTGGAGCTAGGAGACATTTCTGCAAGTCTAGTGGTGGGCTGCCCAGATGGGCAAGTTCACAGCTTTCAGCCTGAACTTTCTGAGAAGTTACTCCAAGTTCCTCAGTGATCACCTACACACCTAGGGCCCTCAGGGTGCTTTTCCCCGTTGTTGTACAGGCTTATATGTAGAATCTAGACAGTGTGCGAAGTCTTCCATGCATGGTTGGAGATAACCCAGCTCTGAGTCTTGGAAGGCCAAACTTGACTTACTCTTTGGAGGCAAAGATGGAGTGTTACACACCACCAAACACTTAGGAGAAGGCACTGCTGTGTCCCAGGGGCAGCTAACTTATCCTCCTCTCTCTGAATTTTGTAACCTCGGCATTAATCCCACCCTCACCATCCTTTTGAGAAGAAAGATGGCTGTAAGACTGTCCTAAAAGGGTACTGAGCTACTTGTCCTTTTAAAATTATACCCTCTGGAATGACCTCAGACACCATATGCCCATATGCCCTGTGCCTTGTGGCACACTGTGAAGGCAATATAATTCCAAAGTTTTGGCAAATAATTTTAGTCTTTATCTTCTTTCCTGCTGTCACAGGCTCTTTTGTTTTTGTATTCTTCTATAAGGAATACACGGGATCTTGGTGAATTATAACCACTAGATTGGGGAATTCTTGAATTAGTAATTTGACACAGCCAGAGGACAGCTACACCTTTCAGCACCCAAGGGGGCCTTGTTACTGGCCTGAGGTCACTGTGTATGATCTTCTGAATGATGCCTCTGACTAAGGCTGGTTTCTCAGTTGCTTAAAATAAAAAGAACCTCTAGTCACTAGAGGAAGGGAAGTATGGATACCCTTAATAGGGCCCTGGGATTTGCTGGAGGCATGTGAGAGTTCAGAAACAGTGATCTATACTCATGGCCTGGGTGGTACGAGGTTCTTAAGATTATCATTGTGGCAACACTCAGGTTCCATGTGGGGACAGTGTTGCAAATTATGGCTTTGCCAGAGGACTAATAGACTGAGCCAGAGGGAAGATACCCCGGTGTGCCTAGCTGTTGCTAAGAAGGGTACCCAAAAGGTGGGGACAGTATAGGAATAAAAATAATACCCTAAGACCTCTTTGGAAAAAGTTCCATTCCAGTTTCCAGGCAAGGAACGCCTAAGACAAGCCTGAACATCTTTCTGTATCAAAAATTAATGAAGTATTAGAGCACTGGTCCCATGCACCAGGGGTGGCAAGTTTGAACCTGGCCAGGGCCTGCTAAACAAAGAAACAAACAAAAAATAAAATTAAAGGAAGCAAAGAAAATTACAAGTATAGTCTAGTGATGGATGAAGAGAGCAGTAAGAGGGCTACTGGCAGGTTCTCCCCTAAGGTGCACAATGTGAGGGTGTTCAGTACACCCCCTGGGTGGGTGAAGGACTCAATTACAACTTGAATTTAACCTTAGAAGTGAAACTATGTAACCTAAACATTTGTACCCTCATATTAATCTGAAATTAAAAACAAATTAAGAAACTGCTGGAAGAATAATAGAATAATGGCAAAATACCAAAAGGACACAAAAGCCAGATAAAGGAGTTTCCATTGGCCAAACGTGGGACAATTTGAGCACAAAATTAAAATAAAAAGTGACAGATTTTGATCCATTAAATAAAATCCCTCCACAAAAAACCTAAGTCCTGGTATGACACACCTCTTGGGGACGGGACATGATTATAAGATGGACTTTACCTAACAAATGCAATCAATGGGGAGGGTGGGTGGAGGGAGCGTGATTGGTGGGATCACGCCTATGGTTCATCCTATAATGGTACATGTGAATCTCTCTAATTGTAGGATATAAATGTCTTAACACAATAACTAAGAAAAAGACACGAAGGCTATGTTAACCAGTTGGATGAAAGTATTTCAAATTGTATACAGAAATAGTACACTGTACCCCATGATAGTATTAATGTACATTGCTATGATTTAATAAAAAAAATCATAAAAAATGCAATCAATGTAACCTGGTTCTTTGTCCCTCAATGAACCCCCATCAATTTAAAAAAACAACAACCAAGTTCATTCTGATATAAATAAATGAGTTAAGTAGGTAAATGGGGAAGCATAGGGCTTATGGGTGGCCAGTTGAGCTCATAAGAAGATATAAATACTGCTGGGCTCAGAAATGAAGCCTGCTGATTTATCCTGTCTCACCAGATAATTTTCCTCTGCCTCCACCATAATCTAAAGGTGGTTAAAATGCTGTTTGAATAAGGGGTTTTGTAGTCACAAATGTCAGTAGTTCAAACATAGGGTTAATGAGTATGCAGCCTGTTTTCTGCTGGGTCTTCAGCTTATGAAGATAATTGTAAGTTTTCAAGTTTCTGCCAGCTCTTTTGTTTTTGTATTCGTCTACATGGAATACATGGGATCTCAGTGAATTATAACCACTAGATCAGGGAATTCTTGAATTAGTAATTTGACACAGCCAGAGGACAGCAACATCAACAGCTCCTGAGGCAAAGTCAGGCATTTACAGCATAATAAACTCAAGTTTTGGAGGAAGCATCACAGAAGCAATGCCGCGCTGGTCTATAACACAAAACTTGAGTTTATTTAGTGTCACTGTCATAGGTTATGCCTGGATCCAGAAAACCTTTTCTGTTTATGTACCTATATGTAAATTATTGTATCTACTTGGTAAACAGGAATGTTTAGTATCACCTATTTGTTGACTGAATATAAAAATAGCTATACATATATAGTGTTCATCATGGGCTAGGAATTAATTTCTCTAGGTGCATAATCTTCTTCAATCTTTATAAAAACTACCAAGAGGCAGTAATGGAAATAGGTAACAATAACATGGAACTTAATATGAACAACACTGCTCTAAGTACTTTACACACATTCACTCAAAGTATGTCACATATGTTAACTACTCACAACAACCTCACATTATAGGGATTATTACCATCCCCATTTTCCAGATGAGAAAACTGAAGCAAGGTCTGCCACAGCAGGGATCTGAACCTATCTGCCAGTCTCTGCTCTTCACCTCTCTCTATGCTGCCCCATTTATGTGGCTCTCTTACAGTTCAACCCGTGATTCTGCATAGTAAGGAAATGCTATTTACGTTGCAGTGCACAAAAGGGCCTGCCTCTGACAATGTCCCAGCATCATGGACTGCTTTCTTCTGTAGCTGCTCCTCTGATGTTTGGGTAGGCACCGTGACTGGCAGGTCCTCATTTGCTGGGGTGGGGTCACCATCTGGCAATACACCAAGCAGCGCTAGAGCTTTAAGACCTATAGGAGAAGCAAATAAAAGAACAGTTAGATGTCTTATAACTGTCTTACAACTTTTCAGCAAGTGCCATGAACTACTTTGCCACTACAAAGAAACAGATGATGGAGTTCTACACAAACCAAATCCTACAGTACTGAATATACACATCCCTGGCTATCTGAATCAGCTCCTGATTGCAGATGGTGAAAGTGTGAATAGCAAGGGATACCTATAGTTTACTAACAACAGAAGAGAAAACATACAACAGGATTGTTTGTTTAGAAAATCATAAATATTATATAGGTCACTATGAAAGTTTTGAGACAAACTGTGTTATGGTACATATTTCACTTTTTCTTTTTTGAGACAGAGTCTCACTCTCGCCCTGGGTAGAGCGCCATGGTGTCATCATAGCTCACAGTAACCTCAAACTCTTGGGCTCAAGTGATCCTCTTGCCTCAGTCTCCCGAGTAGCTGGGATTGTTAATAAAGTACAGGCTGGCTGTACTTTAAGGCAACAGCCACAATGCCTGGCTAGTTTTTCTATTTTTAGTAGAGACAGGGTTTCACTCTTCCTCAGGCTGGTCTTGAACTCCTGAGCTCAAACAGTCTTTCCCTCCCAGAGTGCTGGGATCACAGGTGTGAGCCACTGCACCTGGCACAACTAGATTTCTAAATTCCTATTGGCAACTGGATAACAAAAGAACTCTGAAGCTAATACATATCATGGGTGTCCAACCTTTACTCTTTTCTGCCACACACTGAAAGAACAAGAGTTGTCTTGGGCCATACATTAAATACACGTATGAAAACACGAACACAAGCTGATGTCAGGAATAAAGGCTCGTGCATATTTTTTGTGATATCCAACCTCACAGATAAGCAAAAGAGTCCTCAAATAATCTGCATGTGGCTCACAGGCCACAGGTTGAACACTGTCAGTTAACTAGAATAGAGAGTCCATTACTTAAGAGACATTTAAATGTCTTTCATGGTTTAACATTCAAGTTATTTTTGCCCTAGCATTCCTCAGTAAAGTCAGATTCATCTATAAATTTTGTTAAACTATTTTACTTTTAAATAGCTCTCATCTAGAAAGCAGTTTTGTGGAATTAGATTTGCATACTAGGTTTTAAAAAAGTTTAGTGCCTTTAGCAAATTTTGGTAGATTCAAATACTAAAATTCTATCCACAAACATAAAGAGCTTTAATTAATGTTTTTTAACATCTTCATGTAAATATTTGAAAGAAATTAAATGTCACTTTAAGGCCAACATTTCTCTCAAATATATCTGCAAACTTAAAATTGAGTTCCACACCAGAGTGAGCCCCTTGATGGAACAGGATTTTGTTGCCTCTGAGCCAAGCACACTATTCATATTTTACTTCTGCTGAGGCTTTTCCTTTAGCCGAGGGCTGGTCGTGGTCTCTGTATGTAGTCACCTTTGCCCTGGTGAGCCTTCATCAGACAGTCCCCGACGAGCTGCATGCACTGGCTCCGCAGGGTGGTAGCACTGTCACGGACCTGGGGGTTCAGTTTCTCCCCATCCACGTCCTCTGCACTGGCCAGGTGGGCACTATAGAGGGCCAGGGCAGCGAAGAGTAGCCAGGAATAGTTGTGGATGTAGGGCTGGATAAGCTTCTGCCGGTCGCTGATCCGGATGGTCACCATAGGGTGGGCTCTGATGCTGTGGGTAGGCAAATGGCTGCAAAGGCAAGATGTACTTAAGGCTTGCAGGCTCAGAGGCTCCAAAAAGGAGCACAGGGCCTCAGGGGAGCATGTACTTAGTCACAACTGGGTACTAGTCAACCCGAGGCTATGGTTATTGAATATGTAAAGAGACGTATGGGCTCTGTCCCAAGAAAAATGGACATATACAAGCACTGGACACACCATTTTAGCATTTCACAACCCCCAGAAGGTTGTCTATGAACACTAGGCTAAATAAGAATTCTTTGTTGTGATTTTGCAAGGTGTGGTAATAGTATTTTGGTGATGTGGAAAAATGCCCATGATTTTTAGAGATGGATATGAAGAATGTAGAAAGGAAATGATTTAAGGTCTAGAATTTACTTTAAAACATTTTGACAAAAACAAACAAACAAACAAATAAACTAAGCATGTATAACAAAATCTTCCTAATTGCCAAACCTGGATAATGGATATATGGGGGTTCCTGGTACCAGTCTCTTTTGAGTATGTTCAAATTATTTTATTAAAAAGCTTTTTTTTTTTTTTGGCTCAGCCCCTGTAGCTCAGTGAGTAGGGCACCAGCCACATACACCAAGGCTGGTGGGTTGGAGCCCAGCCCTGGCCTGCTAAACAACAATGACAACTGCAACCAAAAAATAGCCAGGCATTGTGGTGGGTGCCTATAGGCCCAGCTACTTGGGAGGCTGAGGCAAGAGAATTACTTAAGCCCAAGAGTGGGAGGTTGCTATGAGCTGTGACACCATAGCACTCTACCAAGGGCAACATAGTGAGACTGTCTCAAACAAAACAAAAACTTTTTAAAAAATAAAAGCAAGGATTCCCCCTTTCAAGTGAAGAAACACATAAAGAAAAGGCTTCTGGACTATAGTCATCTGAGACATACCCACAAGAAAATTTCTTTGCTGCATAGCATCCAAAGCAAAGATCAAAGTCATAACACACATTGCAATGTATCCTCCGGCCTATGATCAAACCCTGGCAGTGGTCACAGGTAAACTCCATGTTGACCATTTCATGGTCATCTCCATGGCCCTCAGGCTTCACCCCGCCTGGGGAAAAAAAAGGCAGTGTTAGGTGGATGAGGTAGAGGGCTCCTAAAAGGACTAGATTCCAAATCTAAACCAATCCCAGCACCAGGGCATCTTCTAATTTACTACTTAGGAAGAAGGAACACAGGCATTCTCTGGAAACCAAAGTGCTCGGCCCAGGTAGCTCTGGGAATATGAATGATATTCTTGGCAAAGAATTTCTCAGCAATGGTGTAGTAAATTGCCTTCCTTTTTACAGTGTACCAGTCCAATCCAATATATTACCAATTCTCATCGGAACTGCTGTTTGATGGAAACAAGTCCACATCTCAGTTTGTGAGCTATCCCTTGTGACCCCCTCCTCTGACAAATATTAAGCAGCTATTGATGTATTGCTATTAATAGGCACTGAGGAGTAATTAGGTTTTTGTACTTCTTTTTGTATTCCAGAATCACAGATGAAAACAGACTTTGAAACCCCAGTGAGCGAGAATGATTATTGTAATAGAGACTGGCTGTTTTGGTCTCTTTCTCACTGTAAGTCCGGCATAGACTCCAGGCCCTGTCAATGATCCTTCCTAATGCTCCTCACATCTAATCTGCTTTTGTTCCCTCTGCTATGAACACAGTCCAGGCTCTAATGCTCTTAAGATTACTCTTTCCTATTGCCTCAACCTCCTGAGTAGCTGGGTAGCTGGGGCTACAGGTGCATTACCGAGCTAGGTTTTGTTTGTTTGTTTGTAGAGATGGGGTATTGCTATTTTGTCCAGGCTGGTCTTGAATTCCTGGCCTAAACTGATCCTCCCACCTTGGTATCCCAAGGTGCTAGGATTACAGGTATGAGCCACTATGTTTGGCTCTCAGACTGATTTCCTAAAAGAAATACTTATATAGGCGGCACCTATAGCTCAACCGGCTAAGGCGCCAGCCATGTACACCTAAGGTGGTGGCGGGTTTGAATCCCCAGCCCGGACCCGCCAAACAACAATGACGGCTGCAACAAAAAAATAGCCGGGCGTTGTGGCGGGTGCCTGTGGTCCCAGCTACTTGGGAGGCGGAGGCAAGAGACTCGCTTGAGCCCAGGAGTTGGAGGTTGCTGTGAGCTGTAATGCCACGGCACTCTACCCAGGGGGACAGCTTGA
>CAUYTI010104527.1:0-22671 GCA_963575145.1 Galago senegalensis
AGGCGCCCGCCACAACGCCCGGCTATTTTTTGGTTGCAGCTGTCATTGTTGTTTGGCGGGTCCGGGCTGGGGATTCGAACCCGCCACCTTAGGTGTACGTGGCTGGCACCTTAGCCGGTTGAGCTATAGGCGCCGAGCCAGATTATCTAGCTCTTAACAACAAGTCAGTCCTGACCATCCACCCTGGGCCAGCAAAAGCACTTTGCGTTTGTGAACGAGTGGAGCCCTAGACCCACCCTATGGCGGGTGCTTCTGTGACTGCAGAGGCTCAGGGAGGCTCATTCATTTATGCTAGGTCCACAGCCAGAAGATGGTGAAGCTGGTGGTGAAACTTAAAACCAGACCCCGAGCGCCCAGCTTGTGCCCTGGCCCCATGCTGCCTGCCTCCCGGGGTGGGTCCCGGGCCCCTTGCAGAAGGTCAGGGCTTCCTGAGACCTAGCAGTCTTGTTCTCAATCATTCCCTGGGCACTTCTCTTGCTCCATGAAGGGCGCTGTGTTGAGCCCTGGGTGTGGCCCCTGGTGACAGAGTGAACTCTGCCCTCGGGGTCTCCTGCAACCAGAATGACCAGGTCTGATGAGGTCAGAGTCCTTCTCTGTCTGCCCAGGGCTATATCCACACAGAAGCCTTAAACTGCAGCTGCTTTGTCCCTTGGGAAGAGCTAGGTCAAGGCCACCCTTGCTGCCTTCCTTCCTTTCCTTTCCCAGGAATTGACATTTCTGTTTGGAGCTGAGGCCCTGATCCCCTGAGAAAGCTTAACAGAGAGGGGGACTTCCCAGCCACCCTCTTCCTCTTGCTCATGCAGTCAGCAAACATTTTGGGCTCATCCACCCTGGGTCCAGTTTAGTGCCAGACTCTGAAGTTTGGAAGAGGAAAAGTGGGTGACTGAAGAACCAGTGAGCCCCTACAAGGTTCCAGAACATTCTTAACCTTTTGCCTTTTCTCCATGCCATCCTTGCCCTGAGATGGAGGTTCCACATTCATGCCCACTTTACATATAGGGACACTGAGGGTCAGGGCAGCCAAGCACAGTGCCCAAGTTCACATAGATAAAAGGGCCAGGCCCTAGTCTAGGCTTTCACACATGCTGTGCTCAGATTCCCGGGCCCAGGGAGGGAGTGAAGGTGACACCAAGTCACTACAGCCTGCAGGCTTCCAGGACCCTGCCCCAGGGCCCCTGCCACCAGGGCTTCCTGGAGTGGGGATGTCTGAGATGGGTGGTGGGGCCGGGAGGCCCAGGCAGAGCAGGTGGGGCAGCCAGTGGAGGACCTGAGGAAGGGAGGGTGGTTCAGATGTCCTCTTTTTTCTCCCAGGCACCAGGCAGCCCTCTAACTAGGAAGGCCATCATTTGGGGTGCCTCTGAGATCAGATAATTCAGTAGTCTCCAGCATTTCACTCAGCGACCCGGTCTGTGTTTTCATGTCTATCTGGAAGCCTCTTGAAGACAAGCCTGAGTTGCTGCCAGGTGTGTTATAAATGCTCAATGCAGATTTGTAGATTGATTGAGCCAAAGAAGGAACAAATGAACAGACCAATGAACAAACAAACAGGGTGTAAATGAGAAGCCAGGACGTGCGACTCCTCGATCAATCACTCAGGGCCTGGCTCCCCTGTGGACCCAAACAACTGGGGTGACCAGCAATGGACATTATGCCAAGGGCAGAAGTTTGAAGAGAGGGCGGTGGCCACTGCCCTGGTTCCCCAGCCCAGAGGAGGCTGAGTTTTGCAGAGTTCAAGCTGTTCCAAGACGACCATACCAGGCAGGTGGCCCCTCTGTCCCCTCCTGCAGCTGGACTCTCATGGGGGAGTCCTACAGCCTCCCATGCATTTCATGTCTGCCTAGGGGGCACTGGCAGGGCCCTGCTGGCTTTCTTGGGGCCACATCTCTCCTTGTTTTCTCTGAAAACATTTTCATATCCCAAACATACAAGGGAAGTTCTAGTTGGGGTTACCTTGGTCTTCCTGGCCCAGTGTCGGTTCCCAGCTTATTTTTATGAGCTGTTTAATCTGCACACTGTCCTCTGTTCTCAATAAATGGGGCTGCACATTCCAGGATGGCCTCGAATGATAACACCAGCTGTCTAGACGGAGGCCGGCCCACTGACACTATCATAAATAAAAATAGCTTTGTGATCCAGTCTCTCTCCAGAGCCCAGGGAGGGGCCGGCAGACTCCCGGCGGGCTGGCTGCACCACAGGACAGAGCTTGCCTGGTCTCCCTGCCTGGCCCTGCCCCCCCCACCCAGCAGACCCCACCCTGCCTGTGGGCAAGAGGGAGGAGGCAAGGTGGTTCCTGCAGGGGCCACTGGGTCCAATGTTACCCAAGGGTCTATCCCTCCTCTGTCTTCCCTGGTCCATGCGGCCTGCCGTGCAAAGCTGCTTGGGCAGTGGACACCCAAGCAGTCAGTTAGAGGTTTAACTTTGGACCCTAAAGGCTCTGGCCCACTTTCCTGAACTTGGACCTGGTCTGGGAGGTGCTGCAAGATCCAGGTCCAGAACTACTTGTGGTTAACCAGAGATAAAAGGTAATCAGCCCAAGAAACCAAGGCCCATGGTCAGAGATTTTGGCCACTCATCCCCCTTCCATCAATTTGCTCCATGTGCCCCTCTCTCCGTCCATTCCTTGGTCACTGGTCTGTCCTCTACTTGCTCCTTGAACGCTGAGTCCAGGTCTATCCAGGGGAGCTGGATGAGGGTGGCCTTGAGTCTGAAAGTAGTAGGCAGGAGAAGGGATCTTGGGGTATCCCCTGAGTTTGGTGGTCACAGCACTGCTGCACACATCATGCGAGTGTGCCAGGTTGTGTAGGCAACTCCCTGAGTGTGTCCACCCCAGTGGGGATCACATAAAGGGAGCTCCTTGCTGCAGGCCTCAGCCACACGCCCAAGTCTCCACACTCACCCACACATGTTCATGTAAATCGGTTTGCACCTGCAATGAGAATAGTGCCCTTGTAGGCTAAATACCCTTGCGCAATACACAACGTGAACACCTGTACAAGGCAGCACAATGCCACTTCCCTCTCTTCCTCCAGACCCAGTTGGATTGAGTCTCTTGAACAAAACACCTGACTCCTTTTTGGGTCAGCAGAGTCGTCATTTTTACCTTTTATATGGGCTGGGGGACCCCAGGGGCCAGTGGATGAGCAGAAAGAGATTTACAAGGAACAAGGAGGATTCTTGAAGATGGAACCCAGCTGAGGTTGGGGGATGGGGCTGTGGACTGGATTTGACAATGACATACGTGTCAACACCAGCACAGTGCACAGCAGGTGGCCCACAGGCAGAGTGGAGCTTTTGTTTTCATGATACTGGGGCTTAGATCCCTATCCTTCAGGCTCCGAATCCAGTGCTCCAGCCCCAACAGAGCCCAACAAACCCTGTGCTGACTCCCAGCCCTTCTGCCTCATAGAGCAGGGCCCTCGGGAGTCGAGCCAGAGAGAAATGGGGACGCCAGCATTACAGATACACATCATGACACACCTGGGTCTTCTCCCAGCTCCCAGAGCAACAGCCAGGGAGGATGCCTGGGTCTTTCTTTTGGGATCCCTGTTGGCCTTTTTGATCTAAATGGCATCTTTAGGCTGGAATGTTCCATGAGGGGTTCCCCAAATCATGCCAAGCAGATCTGCAATGGAGAGGGACCGTCCCTACATACTGATGGCTGCAGATAGGCCTCTGCTGAGGTCATTTCAGAAGAAGGGGGCTCTGCAGGCCTTTGCAAGAGGCCATGTGCTCCTACGAGGCTTTTCTCCTCCCCTCACACCAACAGAGCACACAAAACCAGAAGAAAACATCTTCTTGTCCCAAGCACCCCAGCAGTAATAACAACTGTTGTAGAGGAGAATAAGTGAGAACCTCCCTGTACCCCCAAACTACCTCCCCCTCCAAGACACAAAGAGACTCTGGCCGCCCCGGGTCCAGGGGTGCCCTCACCCACTTGGGCCACTCCCTTCACTCCCACCCCACAAGGCATCTTCCTGTCCCAGCTATAAGGCAGGGAGTTGGAAACACTACAAGGAGGCCAGAGGGACTTACCGGGCAAGGAAGGGGTCAGGACTGGAAGGGGCTTACCCCTCGCTGGACATTTGCAAACACATCTGTCTTGCAGACACCTGTATAAGCAGGTGGGGAAGAGAGTCAAAAAGGGAGGGCAGGGTGGGCACAGGCCATCTGGGGCTGAATAAATGCCACAGGAGGTGACAGGCTGCTGGCTGGTCCTGGGCCCAAGGAGGGGTCCTTGGGGCAAGGGTGCTCCACCAGCAGGTGCAGTGGGCAACACCCCAGGGACGGGAACTGCAGGGAAGGACAGAGGTGAAGGTGGCCCACCTAGAGAGGACAGCGCCCGGGCAGGATGAGTCCCAAAGGTCTGTGACCGATGCCCCCTCAGTTCCCAACACACAGGGAGACCTAAAACAAAACCAGAAGGGGAGCATGAAGAAGAGACCAGAACATTGAACGCTCCGGCCAGGCCTGCACACTTTGGGCTAGAAAGTGACTGAAAACCTGGGAGTCATGGGCCAGGACAGAGCAGTCTGGCCCAGCACAGCAAGATCAAGCCCCTCCAGGACGTGCCACAAACAGGCTGCGGAGGCTATGACTTAGCAACAGCTTCTGTGCCCCAGAAGCTCCTCTCTCATCTAGTGCTCACAGCCCTTCTGTGAGGTCAGAGGTCTGTCCTCAGTTTACAGAGGAGGAAAGGCTTGACCAGCGTGTGACTCGTAGCTGGCAGCAGGCAGGGCCAGATTCAGACAGAGACTGCTGTGATTGTGAGCCAGGGCTGTCCCCCTCCGGCCTCCGTGCATCCTGCACCGCCTGGCACTGTGTTGACACAAAATGAGTCTATTCAGTGTGCAACCTGGAATAAACAGGGCCCTCCCTGCCTCACTCCCGAGTTTAACTCTCCCCTCTCGTACATCAGCCGCTCAAACAAGCGTTTGTTGAGGACACTCTGAGGGTGACAAGCCCAGTATTAGACCAGCGGCCATGGCTTTCTGCACCTCCAGCCTGGCTGGGCACAAGTTGATCAGAAAGGGGATGAAAAGGGGACATTCAAAGACGGGACCTAATCGTAGAGCCAGGGGTCCACTGTCACCCCTGGAGACAAGGCTCAGAGGCTGGGACTTCAGATGTGGACACAACACCTGCTGAATGTCCCCTGGGGCCTGGGCAATCTTCTCACAACCAAAGTCCCATGACAGCCTCTCAAGAAAAGGACAGCCCTGGCTGTTAGGGCGCCGGCCACATACACCAGGGCTGGCGGGTTTAAACCTAGCCCAGGCCAGCTAAACAACAATAACAACTACAACTAAAAAATAGCTGGGCGTGGTGGCAGGCACCTGTAGTCCCAGCTACTTGGGGGGCTGAAGCAAGAGAATCACTTAAGCCCAAGAGTTTGAGGTTGCTATGAGCTGTGACACCACAGCACTCTACCCAGGGTAACATAGTGAGACTGTCTCAAAAAAAAGAAAGAAAGAAAGAAAAAGAAAAAGGCAGCAGGCTACCCTTCCACAGCAGAGAAAACTAAGGCCCAGAAGGTGACAGGCTGGCCTGAGGTCACATAGCCAGTAGCTGGGGTTCTACAGAGCCTTTGTAGGGAGCATTCGGGGAGATCTGGGGCCACAGTGCCTGAAGCTGAAAGGGCACATTTTGTAATAGCAGCCCAGCCAGCCAGAGTTGAGCTGAGTCATCTGTCCCTTGGAAGGTTTAAGGCAGTGTTTTTCAACCTTTTTAATCTCACAGGGCACTTGAACCCATAGTTAAACTTTTGCAGCACACTTAAATTATGTTGATCAAGAAAAGAGTTTTTAAAAAGAACATATTTACTGTGCTTTGAATGGCTTCCAAAAATAATTTAATTAATGATCTTTAAAAATGTTCATGGCGGCTCGGCGCCTATAGCTCAACCAGCTAAGGCGCCAGCCACGTACACCTAAGGTGGCGGGTTCGAATCCCCAGCTCGGGCCCGCCAAACAACAATGACGGCTGCAACCAAAAAAAAAAAAAAATAGCCGGGCGTTGTGGCGGGCGCCTGTGGTCCCAGCTCCTTGGGAGGCAGAGGCAGGAGACTCACTAGAGCCCAGGAGTTGGAGGTTGCTGTGAGCTGTAATGCCACAGCACTCTACCCAGGGGGACAGCTTGAGGCTCTGTCTCAAAAAAAAAAAAAGTGTTCATGGCATACCAGTTGAAAATCATTGTTTAAGGTGCTAAAGTCCTGGGGACCAGGCTCATGGTTGGGGCTGTGCCTTCTCCATTTGACACACAGCATCCAAGCCCTTGCACCCTCTCCCCAGGCACCCTCTGACTCCTCCCCCCGTCCTGGACTGCTGGCCTGGGAGGAGCTCTGCACTGGTCCTTGGCCACCCCTTCCTTGGCCGCACATGACCAGTGAAACCCCCAACACCTTCCCCTTCCCTGACCCCCCGAGCCCAGGCCACACCTGCTCTTTCAAGAGTCCTCGGTAGGGACTGACCTGCTGGTCATGTGGAGGACCAGTCCACCAGCATCCTCCCTAAGCTCTCCACAGGCACTTCGGAAGGAAGTACTCTTTCTTCTAGGAATCTGGAGCTGGTAGGACCATAGCCTGGAGACCCAGGATGCAGAGCTGAGGAGGAGACGTGCCCATCTCAGGCACCATATTGCATCTGAATCCTCAGGCCGGGCCACCCGTGGGGACTTTTTAGGCAACATGAACCAATAAATTCTCTCTTTTGCTAGCATTGAGTTTCTATCAACAAGAATCTAGAACAGTCCACAGGCTCCAAAATCGCACTTCTCCATTTTGTTTTCCCACGGAAGACATGCCTGCAGGAAGCACTCCAGGTTTTCATGGAAGCAAAATTGTCCAGGGAGCAGAATGATTCATTGTCGCCCCCCAGCAAACACTGAGGTGGCTGTCGCTGAGACGTGAGCAAGGCCGAGGGTGGTAGGTGATTCCTACCCTGCTGGCTGGGACTCCCTTTTCTCTCCCACCTGATCTCAATACAATGGCTGGGGCTGACATTAGGATAAGGCTCTTAGTGGGTGTGGGTGATGGAATGAGAGCAAGCTGGGTTAAGCAAAACGGAGGTTTTAGTGTTTTGTGGATCAGCAATGTTGTGGATCAGCTTGACAGGAGTCAACAGGGGTGGGGACCTGTCACCTCTCTTGGCTCAGGGGTCCCTGTTTTTCTCTGTGGGCTCCATCTTGAGGCGGGCTGTCACCCTGTGTTGGCCAGATGGCCCCTAGCTCCTTCGGACTCCCATTGACCCTCAGCTACCCCAGAGAGACGCCTCTTCAAATGGTTTCAATTTTCTGGTCACAGTGCTCTACCCCAGGGGGAGTGGGTGGCATGGTCATCTCTACCCAAATCCAGGGCTGAGAGTAGAGGGGGAGCCTCCCAAAGGAAGCTGACACCAGGCAGAGCAGGCAAGAGGACAGGTGGCCCCAGTGAGTTTTCTGTAGCTCTAGTAACAAACAGCCACAATGTTGATGGTGTGAAACAGCACAGCTGTGTCAGCTTATACTTCTAGAGTCCAGAAGTGCTGGAAACAACGTGTCAGCCAGGCTGGCTCCTTCAGGAGGGCCTGAAGGGAACCTGTCTCCTTGCATTTTCCAGCTTGGAGAACCCCCTGCATTCCCTGGCTTGGCGCCTATCTTCCATCTTCAAAGCCAGCAAAATGCACCATCTTCCATCTCTCTTCCTTCATCTCTGGCTCCGAGTCTCTCTGTGTCTCTCTCTCATCTCTGTCTCCCTGTCTCTGACCCTCAGGCCTTTCTCTTTTAAGAAATCACATTAGGACCACCTGGATAATCCAGGCTAGTCTCCCCATCTGTAGGGCCTTAACCTAATCACACCTGCAATCCCTTTTGCTATGTAAACCTCTTCAGAGAGCCATTGCTCTGTCCACCACATCCCCTCTAAGAATTAGCCTCCTACCCGCCCTAATTGCCCTAACTCCTACTAATGGCAAATTACTCAGCCATCCCTCAGGGGACTAGTCTGACCCCTGCAGTGGAGACCTTTGACCTATGTCCACAGGTTGAGCGCTCAGTCCCATGGCAGACAGACAACCTTCCCTCAAAAGCACAAGAGAGTGGAGGCTCAGAAGCCTAGCAGCCAGAGGTGAGGATTCACTGTGTCATCCCGGGTCACCCCCCCCCAGCTCTCCAGGAAATCACAGGAAGGTGAGACTGTGGGGGAGAATCCCCCATGAAGAGGGAGAGAACCCCACAGGGTTCCTGGGCTGCACTTGCATGGGCTCTTGGGACAGAATTCCAGATCTAATAAGCTTTAAGACTTTTTTTTAAGGCAAATGATCTCTGATGCCTGGGGAGGAATAGTGGAATCTGGGACAAGTTACCCTTCCCAGAGTTAGCACCTACAAGATTGGCTCCCCCACGCAGAGACCCGGCCTCTGCAGAATCCTGGCTTCCCACCCCTGGACAGTTTAGGCCTCGGCACAGGTGCTGTTGACAAGGGACTGGGCCCTGCTGGACACATTCTGGGACAGTCTCAGAAATCCCTATGAAGAGGAAAGAAATGAAAATGCTGCCCGAAGAGAATGCCTGGATGGGGCCCGTCCCCAAGGCCCTGCTTCCACAAAAGCCACCCCATAAAGCCCAGGTCCCCCCCGAATCCTGGTAAATGGGACTCCAGGGGACTGAGGCTCCCCATGCCTTAATCACTAGGTGTGGGCAGGGCACTTGCAGATGCCACCCCCTGGGAGAAGCACCACCCTGTGGGTCTGGGCTGGTCTCCCACAGGCTTGTCCAGAGCTCAGGATCCTCTACTCAGCCCTCCATGTCCCAGTAGCAGGAGAGACTTAAAATTACTTTTCAGTCAGGTTGGTGATGGCTCAGATGCCACCCCAGCACGCAATGTGCAAGCCCGGGCCCTGCGGCAGCTACTCGGTTGGCAGGAGCATCTGGGCACCACCCACCAGGCACACCCTTAGGCAAGCCAGGTTTTTCCTGAGTGGAAGCAGGGTTCAGACCCCTTGTGCCCTGCAGGCCATCCGGGTCCCATAGGAAAGGTGGGGAATTCTGGCCCACAGCCGTGAGGGGATGAAAGAGGATGCTGAGAAGCTTCCAGGCTGTTTCTCCACCCTCCTGAGTCACACGGGAATGTGAGACCAGGAGGCAGGTGGGGGGTGGGGGGCAGGGCCTTTACACAGCCTCTGCCAGGAGCGCAGTGGGGGCTGGGGCAGGAGGCGAGAGGGCGGCTGGGAAGAGGCTGTGGAGAGGATACAGCTGCAGCCTCAGGCCCAGACACCACTTCCTCTCCCCCAGCCCTCCCTCCTTTCCAGGGATGTGGCCCACCAAAGACCTCATCCTCTGGAAACACTGGCGGGCCCCACCCACAAGGAGCGGGGACCTTGGGATCCCCATCCGCAGCTGGTCCCAGGGACTCGCATCCCTCCAGTTGCCCCCGCCCCGCAGCGGCTCCTGCCTGCACCGGGGCTTCTAGATGGTAACCTCTTTCCTTCTATGCCCAACAACCCCGCAAGCCAGGCACACAGTTGGGCCTCAGTAAATGCCAGTTTCTTCTCCTTGGCAGCGCCATACAGAGCTGAAGTCCCCATTTGGGACATATGCAAATTAGTAATGACTAATTAGCAAGAGCCAGGATGCCTCTCAGGGAAGAGGCAGCTGAGGACCAGCCAGGGCTGCCTTGTACTAGGGAATCTGTGCCCTGCTGGCCCAGGGGTGCTGATGTAGACTGCCTGTGCCTGCACCCTGAGGCCACCATGAACTCCCACTTCCTGGGAGGATCCCGGCTCTCAGCCCCATCCTCAGGCTTGCCAGGTGTCTTCATCTGCTGTTTGGTGCTCAAGCAAGCTGAGCTGTGCCTCACCAGCTGCTGGCTGATAGCTGGGCCCATCTGCACCTGGAGGCCCAGGAGGGGCGCCCAAGGAGCACTTTGAAGTCCCTGTCTCAGCTGATAGCCCTTCCCTCTGGCCTCCCACCAGGGAATCCCACTGCCTCTGGTATGGACAAACACCCCCGAGGAATAGCCGTCTTTCCAGAAAATGTCCTGCCAGGCCCAGCCCTGCTGGACACCACTGCATACAGTACCTGGGGCTGGGACCATGGCTTTCTGCAAACTGACATGACCTTTTGGGTGGAGGAGGGGAGCCAGAAGACATCAGGGTGCCCCACCCAGGACCCAGGTCTTGGCTACTCTCACACAGGCTGGGGAGAAATTCGGTGGCAGCTGCTCCCCTTGCACCCAGGGACTAGAGGTCGGACAGCTGGGATTAGTCAGAGATTCCGAGTTGAGTTGGGTCCTTGGCCAGCCCAACCATGGGGACCTTCTCCAAGTGGAAACCTCGGCCTGGGCTTGGCTAGAATTGGCTTATGAGCTGGAATCAGCCCCGTCCACCTGGCTGGAGATGTTGATGGCCCCAGCCACGCCAGCCTCTCTGGGTCCATAGGCAGAAGGAGTTCAGCCCTGATACCTCTGGCTCCTGGAGGAGGAGCTGGGCTCCCTCCTGCCAGGGCCTGGTGACTCCAGAGGGGTTTCAACACCTCTAATTCAGCTATCTGGCAGACCTCCCTGGACCCTGCTCAATGCCAAGCCATGGTAAGTGCTGAGATACAGGGATAGGCAAAATGCAGTCCCTACCCTAGAGGAATTCCCAGACAGGCAAGTCAGATAATGGTAACACAGTGTATCTACACCCAAGATGCCCGGAGAAGCCGGGCCTTGCAGAAGCAGGAGCTGGGCCCAGGGCACCAGCTTTGCAGGAAGGGGGCAAGGATGCTGCAGAGGATTCTGGCAGTGGGGGTCTTTCATCCAGCAGTGCCTTCCGAGCACCCACAGAGTGCCAGCCTGCTCCCCAAAGCTGCTAACTCTGTGGTCTGGGCGGCCAGTGGCTGCAGCTGCACCTGCCTAGCCCTCGGCCAGGGAAGTGACTCGGCACCCAGGCTCCCGCAGACTGCGTCCTGGGAGAGCCCACAGGAAAGAGTTTGTGAGCTTTATGGCCACTGAAGTCCGGCTTGAGTCTGAGGAGGACACAGGCCAAGCTTGCCTGCCGGTCCTAATTAGGGGACTGGGCTCTTTGCAGTGGTCCAGGGAGCTGAGGGCTTCACCAGGTTGGCAAAGTAGCCAGCTCTGTTTTGCACAACATCTCCCAGCAACCAGGGCCACTTTAATGGGGCGGGGAGAGGGGCCGTGGGAGTCAGTGCGGGTGGCAGCCAGCCTGGCTGAACAGGCTGGACTCACTCTTGCTATCATCCCCTCTGGGGGCTGCCCCCCCATCAGGCTGGCCTTGGGGGACACAGACCCTACAGGAAACTGGAGGCAACCTGCCCTCCTCTCTCAGCCCTGCTGGGACCCAAAAGGACCGAAGACACAGCCTGGTTCTGTGTTTTATTTTCCTACTTCAGGTCGCCCTGGGTGGGCATTCCAAAACCAGTGAAGGACGAGTATCCAGGCCCAGAATAGAGACAGTGCCAGACTCAGTAGGTGCTCACTAGCAAACCTGGTGCCTAGAACCTGCCTGGCAGGCAGGGAGGTGCGCAATCCATGTGTTGAACAGAGGAAGGAATGAAGTTTGTCGTTGACCCTGCAGTGAGTTGCAGAAAGCAGGTAGCCTGTATCTGCCAGTGCCTGACATGGGACCCGAGGTTGCCAGGGCTTGGCAGCACCGGCCCCGCCAGGGTCCCTGCCCTCATCCTGGGGGTTGGGGGTGCAGCAGAGGGCTGGTCAGACAGTGCGAGTCTGGCCTTTGAGCGCTGTTCCCGGCAGTTCCTCTGATTCACGGCTGTCCCAGGAGCAGTCATGGCTGTGTCAATAAATATTGGTGACTCTGAATGACCTATCCGTCTCGCAGGGCTACTGGCCCTTCCTGCCCCTCCAAAGACCCTGTCTGGGCTGCTGTTATTGCAGCCAGCACATGACACTTCATGCCAGGGCCAGTGCCTTGGAGAGCAAATGACCCCAGCGAGCTGATAACCCAGAAGGCGTTTTCTGCATGCTGGCTCTGCCTTTGCATTCTACCCAGAACTCCCCAGACCTTCTGGAAACACTTGGTCCTGGGTGCAGAGGGGCAGGCAACACTGGAGGCCCTGACTCAGGGAGAGCTGGAAAGGAACCCACTTTTGACCCTGCCCTTCCCCCCCACACCCCACCCCCACATCCCTTGCCCCCCTTCTCTGTTAAAAAAGGATAGTATCACGTCTCAGACTCACACAACCCACCAGGCAAAGACAAGCTGTCTTTTCTCCTTCCATGGTTCACACTTTCCATGCTTAAGATCAAGTGAGAGTTTGAATTAAAAGTATTTCCACACTGGGCCAGGAGGCGAGGCAGGGGCCTGTAGTCCCAGCTACTTGAGAGGCTGAGGTGGGGGGATCACTTGAGCCCAGGAATTCAGGGCTGCAGTGAGCTATGAGCTGGAGTATTGTCCTCCAGCCTGAGCAGCAGAATGAGACTTCGTCTCTTAAAAAAACCAACATTTTTTTAGTTTTTTGATATTTGAAATATATTTCCTCGGCTGCACACACTGCCCTCCTCCTTGACTGGGCAGCAGATTTTATCATGAAAGGAAAGGATAGTTATGAGCAAGCAGGATTTGTGTCATCTCCTCAATTCCACTTCAAAAAATATTTTTATTGCATGCTTTGTATATGCTGGGCCCTCTGGAGAGGTGGGGGTTGCCACCAAACCAAGCCAGGCTCAGTCCTGCCCTCAGAGCACTTGCAGTTGAGAGGGAAAGGGGGTTGTTCAACAAGTCACCCCACAGAGCAAGTCTGGGGTTCTAAGGGTGGGGAGTTTGGGTACTGCTGGAGGGATTAACAGAGGGTGTGTGGTCAAATACATCATGTGATTGTTCTCCCCCCTCCTTTTTTTTGAGTCAGAGTCTTGCTCTGTCACCAGACTGGAGTGCCACGGCATCACTGTGGGTCACAACATCCTCAAAGTCCGAGGCTCAGGAGATCTTCCTGCCTCAGCCTGCCACCTAGCTGGGATTACAGGTGTGTGCCAATGTGCCTAATATTTTTTTATTTTTTGTAGAGGTGGGATCTTTCTATGTTGTCCAGGCTGGTCTTAAGCAATCCTCTTGCCCCAGCCTCCCAAAGTGCTGGGAGGAACCTGTGTGAAAACAAATTAAGGACCATGGCTGATTGTGGGTTGCATCTTACCTGGTATCCCTGCATTAGAAGGTGTAAAAATGGACTTTGGCCATGCAGGAGGCTGTCCTTGATCTTGGAAGGTACTTCCAGAAACACCGAGAAGCAAAGTATCACGTTGTCTGCATATGGCGTTTGTATATCTGGGTTATGGAGGAGGCAAGCACCTGCAGGCTGAGTAGGAAGGAGCTGAGAAGAGTGTGCCTGGACAGAGGGCAGCCTGGCAGAGGCCCAGGCTCCAGGGCCACTGCTGGAGACCAGGTTGGGGGAAGGGCCCAGAGGTCCCAGGAAGTTGATGGCTTACCTGGGCCTGGAAGGAGCAGTGAGCATGGGGAGAATCAGGAGGGGTGTAGGGGTCAAGTCCACAGGGCTAGTCCCAGCTTGTATGTGGGGAGACAGGGTGGGAGAGGGGAGGGAACCCCTGCTCTCTGGCATGAGATCTGGGAGAACAGAGATGCCACTCTCAGAGGCAGGAACTCGTGGAGAAGCAGATTTAAAGTGGGAGAAGGTCACCAACTGAGTGTCAGATGTGTCTGGGGCTGTGGCTATCTCCATGGCAGTCCCAGGAATTTGAAGTTGCAGGCAAATGAGAAACCAGAGCTCTGTCCTTATCTGTGAGCTGTGGAGACGTCCTTTGGCCATGCCAGCCAGATGTGCTGGACACCACAGAGGTAGAACCTGGTGAGGACAGACAGAACTGATGTCCCCATCCACCCTCCATTCATTTCCCTAGCTTCCTCTCCATCTGCCCTGGAGAGACATGTCAAGACTTTGTGTATCCACAACAGGCCATTGCCGTGAGTCAGGATTCAGAAATGCCACCCACCTCCTGTCATAAGTTGGAAGGGGGCTGATTTCTCAGGACTCAGCTGAAAGGAAGCCACACGGTCTGGCCTGAGTATCTCTGCCCCCTTGTGTTTTGTTCACTCATCTTTAGGGGAAATTCAGTGGCTTGGCCTTGTGGGGCAAGCACAGGGATGCTGGGTGTTTCCCCTCACCTGTAGGCTAAGTGCGTTCTGCCATCATTTAGTCATTTAGCACATAATTATTGAGCACCTACTGTGTTCCAGGTATCATTATAGATGCTGGGGAGATAACAGTAAACAAAATTCCAGTTTTTTGTAGCAATAACTTGTTATTGTCATAAATAATTATTATCTGATGATATAATATATAATAACCTATAGGCGATGGTCATGTCTGCTGTTTACTGAGTATTCAGTACACACCAGGCACTGTGCTGAGTGCCCTATGTTCACAACCACCCATGTGTTGTAATAATATCCCTGTTTGCAGATGGGACAACAAGGGCTCCGAGAAGGAAGCTAAGTGCCTGCCTGAGGTTATGGCTTGTCCATGTCAAGGTTAGAGTTTAAACTCAGACCTGGGGCCTGTGCTCCTAATTCTCAGCCTGCAGCTTCCCAGGGGCTCAGCTCCCCCTTTGGTGGGCGGGAGTTATAGAGTTTGAGGCCAGATCCTGTTCAGGTCCAGCTCTGCTCTCAGGGGTGTGACACCACCACTTCCCTGTGTCCTCTGGATCCTGGGCTCCCGTGTGTGTGGCTCTAACCTCCGGTCTCTGCTTTTTTGCTAGGCCCAGCCCACCATGCTCAGCAGCTACTTCAGCCAGAGCCATGGCTGTAGAGAGAGGGGATGTTGGCCCAGGGACCAGTGCAGGCAGGTGCGGGCGGTGTAGAGTTGCCAAATGTCATTCAGGACAAACTCGTACTAAGAAGGTATTTGTTGATTGTCTGAAATTCAAATTTAACTGGGTGACCTGTTTTTACTTGTTAATCTAGCTACCTTAGGGGTGGGAGTGCAGAATATCTGGGCGGGGATTCTGGTTAGGAGAGGCCATGAGAAGGGGGGTTGAATGAAGTACCCCAGAAAGAGCATTCTCAGTCTCCCCAGAATCTTCCATCCCTCCCTTCTCAGCACAAGTTCAGGTGTGAGCTTCCTGTCTCCTGATCACTTTCATTGAACCAACATGTGCTTACCTGGTGAGCCAGGTCTAAAGTTCACTGTTTTGGTTTTTTTTTTTTTTTTTGAGACAGAGCCTTAAGCTGTCCCCCTGGGTAGAGTGCTATGGCAACAAAGCTCACAGAAACCTCCAACTTCTGGGCTCCAGCGAGTCTCCTGCCTAAGCCTCCCAAGTAGCTGGGACCACAGGCGCCTGCCATAACACCCAGCTATTTTTTGGTTGCAGCCATTATTGTTGTTTGGTGGGCCTGGGCTATATTCGAACCTACCACCTTAGGTGTATGTGGCTGGCACCTTAGCCACTTGAGCCACAGGCACCGAGCCAAGTTCATTGTTTATGACGGCCCTGTGATGTGTCTTCCCAATCAGACCCATCTGTTCCTGCACCTGCTGTCACCCCACCACCAGCCACAGCACTGATTCCAGCCATGCCTTAAGTTTCCAGGACCTATTTTCTCTTGCTCTCCATTTTGGCCTTTGCCTGGAAGTCCTCCCTGACAGCCCCAGACCATCTCGCTGCACCCTGAACTTCTTTCATCATCACACTTATTATGCTGTATTGCAGTTCTGCCTGGACTTGGGGAGGGTCCTGGCCTGGGTACCCTCTCCTGAGGCACCTGCACACACACACACACACACACACACACACACACACATGCAGATACATACATGCATGAGTGCTCACATGCATACCACACACACACACACTCTCTCTCTCTCTCTTTCCAGAAGAGAGAACATTCCTCTCCCAAGTTCATTCCTAGACTCATCTCAGCAAAAGATATAGCTCTTTATTTTTTTTCATCTTTTGAGACAGAGCCTCACTCTGTCACCCTTGGTAGACTGCTATAGAATCATCATAGCTCACAGCAACCTCAAACTCTTGGACTTAGGAGATCCTCCTGCCTCAGCCTCCTGAGTAGCCGGGGCTACATGTGCCAGCCATGATGCACGGCAAGTTTTTCTATTTTTAGTAAATATGGGTCTCACTCTTGCCCAGGCTGGTCTTGAACTCTTGAGCTCAGGCGGTCCACCTGCCTTGACCTCCCAGAGTGCTAAGGATTAGAGGCATGAGCCACTGAGCCCAGCCTAATAGCTCATATTACTAATAAGCAAGTGCAGTTCTAACAGGAGGGGTGATTGACATTTTCATTTACATTAATATTAATGAGTAAGGACAAGTGAAACAATAATGCTGTACACTTGGCCTTCTGTATCTGTGGGTTTCACATTCATGAATTCAACCAATCATGTATTTAATATATTCATCTGGGAAAAGTACATGTTTGCATCTGTACTGAACGTGCACAGACATGTTGGGGGCATTATTCCTTAAGTAATACGGTATATTTACATAGCATTTACATTGTATTAGGTATTATAAGTAATCTAAAGGCGACGTAAAATACATGACAGGATGTGTGTGGACCACATGCAAATATTACACGGTTTCCTATAAGGGGCTTGAGCACCCATGAATTTTGGTGTCCCCGGGGCATCCTGGAACCAGTCTCCCCACCATCCCGTGCATACCAAGGAATGACTGTAGTTTGGAATTTCACATTTTTGCTAAACAGGATAACAGTTTTTGAATCCTGGAGGAATATTTCCTTCTTTTTGTGCTATTCACAGTGTAATGGCTAGAGGGACAACTTACTTTCACCTTTAACCTGCAATATTAACATTTGCTCCCTTACTCTTTCAAAGTAATCCCTGACCGAGAGCACTTGCCCATTTTTGCAGTGTAAATATTCCCAGCACAGCTGATTCCAGGGAACGACCATGACCTTATCAAACGTGGAGCTGAGAAGAGACGCTGATTGGCCACCGTGCAAGTGCAATAGTTGCCCATAAAGAACGTCAATTGGCAACAATAAGATGTCATTAAACAATTAGGAAGCATTGAGGCGGCGCCTGTGGCTCAGTGAGTACAGCCCCATATACTGAGGGTGGTGGGTTCAAACCTAGCCCCGGCCAAACTGCAACAAAAAATAGCCAGGCGTTGTGGCAGGCGCCTGTAGTCCCAGCTACTTGGGAGGCTGAGGCAAGAGAATTGCCTTAGCCCAGGAGTTGGAGGTTGCTGTGAGCTGTGACGCCACAGCACTCTACCAAGGGTGATAAAGTGAGACTCTGTCTCTAAAAAGGAAATAATAATAATTAGGAAGGGATCTGTAGTATTTATACCTTTGTTTTTATTATAAGTTATGTGAGTTTATAGAACTTAATTGTTTATGATGGCTGTTTAACAACTGGCTAAAAAGAATTCCTGAAAATTTAACAATCAACTCTGGGCCTGGTGAGCCCCAGTGGGCCCACTGGGGGGAGGCGGGGGCTTATATCTTATTTCCCTACAATCTAGAGGAAGGTTTTACTATCCCTAATCTAGAAATCAGGAAGCTGAGGCTCCAGGGCCACTCAGCAAGGCCTTGATCCAAGGATGGTCTCCTGCCGAGTGGATTTTAGTCCTGCACATGGTACTTACATTGAGCGAGGTAAGCAGAGACAGAACCCCAAATGTGTTTGTGGATGTGTGTGTCAGGAAACAGTTCACACACTTCTCTACCGGTTTGGTCTGGCCTCCAGATATCATAGCCATGGCATGTACAATCCACAAAGTTACAACAGAAAGCCTTCCAAAGAAGACAGCATGGTGGCAGAAAGCCCCTTGACAAGGACACCACTGCAACATGATACAGGAGAGACCTGGCCATCTGCAGTAGAACTGTGTAAGTTGACCACCCAAGGGACTGTAACAAACCGGTCAACACACAGAGACGGTCAACACAAGAAACTAGGCCTGCCGTACTGAGCCATACATGTCTGCATGTCTGGTCTATAAAAATTAGGTCAACTTAAAGAGGTGGTCGGTGTAGGGAGGTGGTCAGCTCTGAAGGTCCTACTGTATTTCTAAATATAGAAAGCAAATCTCCATGTCTAAAATGCTCCAGACAAAAATAGTTTAGAAGTGTGGGGCTAGGCCTCAGGGCTTCTCGACTTTAAGACGATTGACACGTGGGGCTGGATAGTTCTTTTCTGTGCTAGGAGAGGGGAAGGCTAACCTGTGCATGGAAGAATGTTTAGCAGCTTCCCTGGCCTCTACCTGCTGGATGCCAGGAGCATTCTTCCCTAGTCCAAGGGATGACAAACAAAAATATTCCAAGGGCCAGGCATCATGGCTCACACCTGTAATGGCAGCACTTTGGGAGGCTGAGAAGGGAGGATCACTTGAGGCCGGAAGTTCAAGACCAGTGTGGGCAACACAACAAGACTCTATCTCTACAGAAAATGTTTTTAAAAATTTAGCTAGGCTCAGCACCTGTGGCTCAAGTGGCTAAGGCGCCAGTCACATACACCTGAGCTGGCAGGTTTGAACCCAGCCTGGGCCCGCCAAACAACAGTGACAGCTGCAACCAAAAAATAACCAGGCATTGGTTGTGGCGGGTGCCTGTAGTCCCATCTACTTGGGAAATGGAGGCAGGAGAATCGCTTGAGCCCAGGAGTTAGAGGTTGCTGTGAGCTGTGATGCTATAGCACTCTACCCAGGGCGACAGCTTGAGGCTCTGTCTCAAAAAAAAAAAAACAAAAAAAAACTTAGCTAAGCATGGTGGTGCACGGCTGTAGTCCAAGCTGCTCAGGAGGCAGAGGCAGGAGAATCACCTGAACACAGGAGTTTGAGGCTGCAGTGAGCTCTGATTGCACCATGGCACTCTTGCACTCCAGCCTGGGCAACCAAAGGAGACTGTATCTCAAACAAACAAACTAAAAAGTCTCTAGACATTGCAAAATGTTCCTTCCTGTGAGAGGAGGGCGAAATTGCCCCAAGTTAAGAACCATCAGGCTCAGGAAAGAAGGGGCAGGGAAAAGCCCAACCCAGGGTGGACACATTGAGGGCACAGACTGATGAATGGGTTACGTGCGCTCTTGGCCCCACAGTTGGCCTTGGACGCTGGCTAAGTGGTGGGGTTTAGCAAGTGTAGGAGGACCCAGGGAGCTCTTGGAGCCAGCACAACACACTCTGACTGGTTTGCCAGCCTTGAGACTCAAAGTCTGGACTTTTTCCAGAAAGGCAGCTTTCAGGATCTGTGAGAGTGAGGCCTAGAATGGCAGGCCTCTTTCAGACAGGTACCCATTGCCTTGCTCACTCTGCCTTCCATGAATTTAGCAGATGTTGAGTCTGCCATGTTCCTGGCACCTGTGCCAGGTGCTGGGAACACATAGGTGACAGAGTTCGAGAGGCTGCCCCTCTGTCCCTCATCTGTCTACCCTGCAGAGACAAAAGCTTCAAAACAACACGAATGTTGACTTTTGCACAGCCCACAACAGGTGTTTATTTTTATTTATTTGTTTATTTATTTGGTTGTAGTTGTCATTGTTGTTTGGCAGGCCCAGGCTGGATTCGAACCCGCCAGCTCCAGTGTATGTGGCTGGCACCCTAGCCACTGAGCTATAGGGGCCGAGCCCCACAATAGGTGTTTAATGTACAGTTGACCCTAAATAACACAGGCTTGAGCTGTGGGTCCCCACTTCCACTCAGGACAGCAAGACCAGCCCTCCTCTTCCTCCTCCTTCTCAGCCTACCCAATGTGAGGACCAGGAGGATGAAGACTTTTAGGATGAACAACTTCCACTTAAAAATAGTAACTATACTTTCTCTTTCTTATGATTTTCTTAGTAACATTTTCTTTTCCCTAGTTACTGTGTTATAAGAATACAGCATAGACTATGTATACAAAATATATGTTATGTTATGGGTAAAGATTTCAGCCAACAGTAACCTATTAATACTTAAGTTGTTGGGGAGTCAAAAGTTACATCCTAATTTTCAATCATTCAAGAGATCAATGCCGGCTTGGCATCCGTAGCTCAGTGAGTAGGTCACCAACCACATACGATGAAGCTGGCAGGTTCGAGCCTGGCACAGGCCTGCCAAGCAACAATAACAATGGCAACCAAAAACTAGCCACGTGTTGTGGCAGGTGCCTGTAGTCCCAGCTATTTGGGAGACTGAGGCAAGAGAATCGCTTAAACCCAGGAGTTGGAGGTTGCTGTGAGCTGTGCCGCTGTGGCACTCTAACCAGGGCTAAAAAAAAAAAAAAAAAAGAATTAACTTCCTACAGCATATTTTTGGTAATAAGAAAACTTCACCAAACTTCTTTTTATTAATTTTTTTAAATTTCAGAATATTATAGGGGTACAAACATTATGATTGCATAATCTGCTTGTGTACATTTTAAGTCAAAGTTATGTGTACCCTTCACCCAGAACACATGCCCTGCCCCAGGCAGATGTGAATTTCTCCTACCCCTTTCCCCCCATCACTTATTTGATTTCCTTTGATTTTTACTTCCATGTATTCACACAAATGTCGATCAACTAGTTCCAATTTCGTGTTGAGTACATGTGGTGTTTGTTTTTCCATTCTTGCCACACTTAGGAGAATAGTATCCGGTTCCATCCAGGTTGTTACAAAAGATACTAGATCACCATCTATTTTAATGGCTGAATAGTATTCCGCGATATACACGCACCCCAACTTACTAATCCATTCACATATTGATGGACACTTGAGTTGTCTCCACAGCTTTGCAATTGTGAATTGTGCTGCTTTGGGGTGCACTGTGTCAATTTCTCAAAATGTTTGATAAATACCTACAAGGAGGGTGGCTAGATCCAAAGATAAGTCTGCTTTTAGTTCTTTAATGTCTCTCCATCCTACTCTCTATAGTGATTGTACTAGTTTGCAGTCTCTCCAGCAGTGATCGAGTATTCCTTTCTCTCCACATCCGTGCCAGATTCTGTTTCTTTGGGACTTTTTGATATGAGCCATTCTCACTGATCTTAGATGAAACTTCATTGTGGCTTTGATTTCCATTTCTCTGATGATTAAAGACATTAAGAGGGGAAAAGGGAGAGGGAGGGGAGGGGAGGGAGGAGGATGGAGGGAGGGAGGGTAACTGGTGGTACAGTGCATCTTACAAGGGTGCATGTGAAATTTACTAGGTGTAGAATATAAATGTCTTAACATAATAACTAAGAAAATGCCGTGAAGGCTATGTTGACCAGTTTGATGAAAGCATTTCAAATTGTATGTAAAACCAGCACATTGTACCCCATGATTGCATTAATGTACACAGCTATGATTTAATTTTTTAAAAAAAGACATTAAGTATTTTTTCATGGTCATTAGTCTATCCTCATTTGAAAAGTTTCAATCCATGTCTTTGCCCATTTTTTCATGGAATTGTCTGCTTTTTTTTTTTTTTTTTTGCTGATTTTCTTGAGTTCCTAAAAGATTCCAATTGTCAGCCCTGTATGGGATTTACAGCGTGAGACCCCATTCTGAAGGTTGTCTATTTATTCTGTAGATTGTGTCCTTGGCTGTGCACAAACCTGTGAATTTGATCAGATCTCATTTATTTTTCTTGTTACTGTGGTTATTTGGGGGTATCTTTATAAATTATTTGCCTAGGCTGATGTCGATTAGAGTTTTCCAACTTTTTTCCTAGAATTCTTATAGTTTCGTGCCTAGGTTTAGGTCTGCTATCCAGTGGTGAATTAATTTTTGTGAGTGGCGAAAGGTGTAGATCCTGTTTCAGTGTTGTACATGTGGCTATCCAATTTTCCCAGCACCACTGAGTGAATAGGGATTATTTTCCCCAGTTTATGTTTTGTCTGCTCTTTCAAAGATCAAATGGCAATATGAGGATGATCTTATAACGGGGTTCTCTGTTCTGTTCTATGGGTCTCTGTTTTTGTGCCAGTACCATGCTGTTTTGATTGCTACAGCTTTGTAGCATAGTTTGAATTCTGGTAAGGAGATGCCTCCCGATGTGTTCTTATTATATAGATGGGATTGGCTCTTTGGAGGTCTTTTCCAGTTCCATACAAAGTGTAGAACTATTCTTTCTAGGTCCAACAAAAGGCCTGGCCTCTGGATACTTTCTAAATCCATTTCCTTCTCTTCAACTAGGCTCAAATTGTGGGGAGCTGCATCTACTTTGGGGAGACAGAGATAGGAGTTCCCCACAGCTAAACAGGCTCCAACAGTCACTTGGGCTGTCTTTTGCTCTCTCGTCTCAAAGAGAAGTTACTCCTACCCATGAAGACCCCTGGCTTTGCCCCAGGGCTGCTCCCTGCCTCTTCCAGCAGTTGTGAGATGCCATTCCCCTGGGGTGCTGATGTGTCCACCCAGAGATGCCAAAATCAGTTTGTGAAATCTAGGCACTTGTCCCCATATTGAAAAACAGAGACAAGCAATTTGAGGAGAAGGAAAGAGAAATTGATTACTCTGTTAACAAAGGAAGAAAATGGTAGACTAGCATCTCGAAATACAAATTCCTCCGAACTTCTAAATAAATATTCAAAACACTCATAATATTAGACATTGAAACAAGTGTGAGTTATGGGTACATTTAAGAAAGAGTAATAAAAACAGGTAACAGGCTCGGCGCCTATAGCTCAACCGGCTAAGGTGCCAGCCATGTACACCTAAGGTGGCAGGTTCGAATCCCCAGCCTGGACCCGCCAAACAACAATGACGGCTGCAACCAAAAAATAGCCGGGCGTTGTGGCGGGAGCCTGTGG
>CAUYTI010104529.1:0-21205 GCA_963575145.1 Galago senegalensis
CTCTGTTAAACACTTCCATTCACTAAAAGAAAGCAGTCTGTGGCCGGGCGTTGTGGCGGGCACCTGTGGTCCCAGCTACTTGGGAGGCTGAGGCAGGAGACTCGCTTGAGCCCAGGAGTTGGAGGTTGCTGTGAGCTGTGATGCCATGGCACGCTACCCAGGGGGACAGCTTGAGGCTCTGTCTCAAAAAAAAAAAAAAAAAAAAAAAGAAAGCAGTCTGTGGTCCATCTTAAAGAAGCATGCACACGTACATTTGGCTTTTGTTGTGAAATCTCTCAGTTTATTTTAATAGGGTACAATGGGCAAAGAAACCCTCTCTAATAACACACTCTCTCCTGGAACTTCAAAGGTGTTTCTCTGTCGGACACTTCTGTTCACTGAAATGAAGCAGCTTATGAGGAATCTTTAAGAAAGCGCCCTGACATTTGCCTTTTATAACGGAATGTGTATATGTGCGGGGACATGCGTACATCACACACGTCTGTGATATGAACCTATGGAGAAAGAAGTATATTCTAATAACACATTCTCAGTGTTTGCTTACAAAGGTGGTCATGCATCAAACGTTTCCATTCACCGAAAGGAAACAGTCTGTGATGCATGTAAAAAATACAAATGTTTGCTTCAGATCTTTGCAATCCTTCTGTCAGCATTTATGATAAAGGCACATCAACTGTTTTTCCATTCTTGATGCTCTTCTTCAAAACCTCTAAAATCCAAACAAATGCCAGAGGACTTTGCCTTTTTGTTTGTTAACTGGGGTTACATGTTCAGAAGGAAAGTCCTGTGGTCCAAATACAAACCCGTTTATTGGGGAGTTTCAGTTGCTGCCACTTTTTGTATTTTTCTTTTGACACGGTCTAATTTTTATTCTCTGAGAAGTGCTTCTCTGGGTGTAGGGTCTGCTACTCTCTTGCCAACACCGTCCTCTTTATTCTGTGTGACTATGGTTTTCCCCCTTGAGAGAATCTTTATTGTTTGACACATTGTTCTTTTTGTTTTAGGTAGGCTTCCTTTTGCTGAGATCCCGAGGGCTTAATTTACAATTTGGACAAATTCAATGAAAATTATTTGCCTGACATTTAAAAGAAAAGACATGAAAAACAAATGTTACTTCCTCTTCTAAATACTGCTGGTGCTTTCATACACTCTAAGAAGCCCCCTCTATTCATCAAAGGCTGTTTACTATAAACAGCTGTGAAACTTTGCCTGAAGGTTTATTTCTGGGACAGACTGTGGGATCTGTGTACAAGGTGATGTGGAAGTTTCCAGAAGCAACCTCTGACCAGTGATGCCCAGGGAGTTGTTTTGCTGTATCCCAGATTCTGAGCCCCAGGTTGGGAGAACTTTGAGGTATATTCTGTATGGTTTTTAGGCACTGCCCAGCAGGACTGGACTCTCCTCTCCATCAGGGGTGTTGTCAGGTCTGGCAGGGGGTAAAGAAAAGGCAAGGAAGTGACTAAGGGAAGACAGCAGGAACCAAGTTGTAGCTAGGAACCAAACTGCAGATAGGAACTGTTCCCTGGTGGGAACATACACAGAACGGAGTTCCTAGTGACCTTAACTGACCTAGGGCTGTTACCATGTAATTAACACAGCATTCCCAGCTACAAGCTGCTCTCTGCCCTTAGCCACTTCCTTGCCACCTGTTTACTAATAGCTTTGATAACACACTGGCTTTCTTCTGGTTTACTGGCTTTCTTCTCTATTTTCATTTTCATTTTACACTCCCTCATCAATGCTTGCTGGGCTTATTGATCAAATGAAAGCACTTGCACTGTAATTTTTGTCTCAGAATCAGATCCTTACAAAACCCAAATGAGACAATTGGTATTCGAAATAATTATGGAAAGCAACCCTTTGAGATGAGATTCTGGAACCAGACTCAGAGAGCCTGAAGAAGCTCCTTGAGGGACTTGTCTTAATTGGATTTTGAACTTTGGGAAAAGAGGAGGAGGGATGTGACCTGTGCATCCACATCATTAAGATAGGACTAAAGGTGACTCCTTTATAGCTCTTATGAATGCAAAGGCACCCAGGAGGGAGCTTGCACTCATAATCAGACACGTTACTTAATATGTGACCCAGGGAAAAGTGAAGACCCATATGTACATTAGCCCGGAGAGAAGTCTCCGTCCCTGAAATCTGAATGCTGGTCCAGACCAGGGAAATGGGAAAGCCCAGCCAGGTAACTCTGAAGTGTGATGCCTACAGCATCAGAAGGATCTGGGAAAGAAACTATATGACAGATCAGAAATACCTCTATGCTTAGATTTTGTAGAAAAGTTATGTACAGTCAAATGTGAAAATTGAAATGTATCAGAGAGAGCACCTGAGCCAGTGAGGATGCAGGAAATAAAACACGCCCAAATGAAGTCCTGAAGACAGATCGCTCCACAGAGTCATTGTAACCCCTGAAGCCAGGCTTGCAAATTAAAACCGGCTCCTGCAGAAGCAAGCTGATGTTGGGATTCCAAATTAAAATATACGGAGTCTCAAAAAGGGGGAATGAGAGAGGATACCCGGAAAGGGTGAGGTCTAGGAGGACAGAGGTCTTCTCAAGGAGACCCCAAAGATAAACCTGCAGGGTCCTCTCCACGTGACTCAGCTCTTAGGAATTTGTAGACTTAACTTCCTGGGACTGGAAATTTCTGCTTCTGTGAAAGACTGTAGTTGTGTAGGGGGCTGGAACAGCTTCTCTGGGTTGATTCAAACTGACCAGTGAAAAAGGTACCTATGGGCTGGAACTTTTTGACTGGAAATAAGAAGGGAAAGACCAAGCCTGGTGGGGAGTGCAGCCATGTTGAATTCTTCTATGCTGTTTGCTCCGCTGGCTAAAAGAAAGCCCTTCCTCTTATAAACATGATGCTTGGGTGCTCTTTTTCTCCTTTGGGTCTCATTTTCCTGCAACAAGACCACTCACTAGAGGTTAGAGGTGTGAGCAGTGCAGAAGTATAATATTTTGTTTCTCTGAAAAGCTCCAATAAGAGTCACAAGGAAGACTCACTGACATACTGATAAACTAGTTCTGTTAAAAAAATTAGTTAAAAAACAGTTCATGTTCCACAGGCTATCAGCATAAAGTCCTGAAAATGAAATTAGGAATATTCGAACATAGCAGCTTTTGTGAGCCAACACGATCCACACTCCAGCACACCACTGGGAAGACTTCTAGATTTCTGGAGCAAATCCATGCCATGTTCAGGAGAGAATTACTCACTAAGAAGCTGTCCAAAAGCTTATCATGGCCCCTGAAGGAAACTGAGCATCTGAACATGAAATATCACATAACAATAACTGCCCTTCATAAGCTTTAAACAAGTCATAAGATTGTTCAGAAACACAATGATGTATTATTGTAAGATGCAGAAGCACCTTCAGAGTAGGTAACAGGCTAATCCAGAGGGCACAAATAATTATGTGAATAACTTTCCCAGACCTCTCCCCTCTGCCATGTCACTGCAAAATTTTACACTATTACTGCTCCTTCAGCTCACCTGTATGGCCTTGTTAATGGTAGAGAAAAAAGCCCTCACATTTTACTTGTTCTATTGGCAGAAACTAATAAGGGAGTTAAGAAACAACAAAAAACAAAACCAAACCAAACACTGGGCCTATTCCACCTTGTAGTATCTGGGAAAGATGGTGGTGAAGTGAAATCCTCCAAGGAAACATAATTTTGAGCTGCATACTTAACCATGGATTTGGTGTGGAGGAAGGAGTGGCCTCAAGTTAAAAAATAAATGGACATGTGGGTATTGGTTCCTGGCTTAGCTCATCTTAGAAGGCATAATGCTGAAAGACTGAGTACAAAAATGTCTGGAGTAAAGGCACGGGGACAGATCTGTGCATTATAAGAACTGTGCATTATAAGAGGCTATGTCCTTGAGAAAATGGAACATGTGGTTCTGGGAACAGGATTCAAATAGATCCAACCTCTCCTACCATCTCTGCCAATGACACACAGTAGAGTTTGTGTGTCATGCCATGAGACACATGTGTTTGTGGTTGTACCATGAGAAGGGTGGTACAGCAGAAAATTTTAAAATACCTGATGTTTAGAATGGTCCCTAAGGGAATGAGAAAAATAAGTGCACAGGACACATGGTAGAGTTACCTAGTGATGATGGGTCCTTCCAAGATTAGATAATCTTTGGCCATGGCACCCATTTGCTTACTTGCGTAAATTCCTAGAAAGGACCTTGGAAACTCCAGTTGTGAGGAAAATTCAGACATCAAAGGCTTTGCTGATGAGATTTGAAAGTCATTAAAAGAAGTTATTGGCATGAGCTAATTCAACATGCTCTATCATCACTGTTGACTATTTTGAAAAAAAGTAAAACTAGGAAAGAGTTGCTAACGGAAAAGACTTAATGAGCCAAGAGATCGCGAGAAGATAAATGGGTCAGAGAGTGAATTATGTGGGTGGCTAGATGGAAAGGGAAGACATAGAGGAAGCAGAAGTGTAGAATGGGATTCTGAACGTTAGGAATCTGTAAATGTGGTGGTTGTATGTTATAACAATATCTAGGAGGTGGCCATGACAGTGGGTGATAGACTGTCTATAAAACAGCTTAGCTCTCCAGGCTCTTTAATTCTCTACTTACAAAATCTGGAGAGAAGGTGTAACTGTAAATGTAGAATTAAAGGAACTGTGTGCCCATGGTATTAAAAGGTCAGTTACACGACACACCTTTGGATGTTAAAAAAGGTTTGTTAAAATTATGAAAGTTAATTGGTACTAAGATGAATAAACAAATGTGTCATTTAAGAAATCATAGATTGTTCAAGATAAAATTGCTGATCTCTCTTAGGAAACTCCTCAGTAAGCCAAGTGTAACTGACAAGTGTGTGTATATATATATATATATATATATATATATATATTCACATACATATTTGGAGACAAGAGGCCTATATCCTAGACCTCATTGATACAACTCAGTTGTAGATATCAAAAGAATGAAGTTTACTTCATTGATAAAATATTGTAGCTTTACTCCAACCTGACACTCTAGAAAATGCCTTTAATTCCTGAGATTAGATTCAAATGTTTCATTCGATTGGAAATCCTTTGAAGGGAGGGATCATTATTTCATGCATATTTACAACATGCTCCATCTTGAGCACTGTGCCCAGACCATGGTAGGTCCTCAGAAATGTTTGTGAAATTGAACAGTGGAGTTGAAGATCAGACGAAGCTTAACAGAAGGTCATGGACTTAGACCCAGGTGCAGGCAGCACAATGTAAACTTCATGGGAAACTGTCAAAGCACAGCTCTCATGCTATGGCACAAGAATTCTTTGGCAAATGACTTTATCCATGATCTCATGGCTTAATTGTAGAAAGGAAAAAAACCAGGTGTCCTGATTACTGTTCCACTGTGTCCCAGAGAGAGAGAGACATCAAATACATTTTCAGACAATGATTTGAAAAAGAATGAAGGACTGTCCAAACAAGTCTGGGATAGCAACTTGGTTCTGTGATAGCAAATGTTCAGGTGAGATTCAGAGACAAGTTGAACTGACAGATGTATACCCTCTCCCTAAAAATCCATCTAAATGGCTAACAGGAAGAAAAACATTTATGAATTAATGATTTATGTCATGTATACCAGAAAGACTGTTAATTATCCAACCTTCTCTATCTAAGAGGATACTAACAGCATATTAACTACCTCTCTGACAACTGTTTTTGCATACTGACATCATAATCATTTACCCAATCCTCTGTATCAATGAACATTTAGGTGCTCAAATTTTTAAATACAACATCCGTAGTATTTAAGTAGATTTTAAAATTAGAGGTAAAAGGAAAATCATTTTGACCAAAGTACATTATTTGAACAATAATAATTTTTAATTCAACTTGTTAATATGTTGTTTAGGATATTGCATCCTTATTTATAAGTGAAATATGTCTGTAATTTCCCTTTATAATAATACAGTTTTTCCAATTTTAATATCAGGTATATCCAGATGAAGTAGAAAGATTTTGAAGTATTTCTTATTTTTCTATTGTCTATAAGATTTGGAATGATCAGTTTTTTGAAATTATCTTCTATTTTTACTTACAAAAATAAATATTCTCTATTTTTTGAGACTTTGAAAAAATAAAGAAGTTAACTGATGACTCCATACTGAACCTCAGAGTCAAAGCATTCTATGATATACATACTTTTATCTGACAATATGAATGTTACTTCTTTTGCATTATTCTTATTTTAAAAAAAGCAAAATCATGAATGTTGAATATATGCTGAAATAAAAATGATGTACATTTATCTGAGTATTTATTTTGTCAATTGGCAAAATTCTAGAAATGTAAGTTCATGCTGAAGTTCATATTCACAGTTTAATTATCAACAGCTCTCAAATTTCTCTTAGAATAGGGTGCATCACCCATTCTCCTGCCAACACTTGATTGCTTACTTTTTGGATTTTTGTCAGGCAGATACAATAATTATAAACTTTAATTGTTTAGCTTGCTTTTGTTTAGTTACTAAGGGGGGTTATCTTTTCACTAAGCTCTTGTGGAGGTCTTAGCTCAAATATCACCTCCTCAAAGGGGCTTTCTCAAGTTTTTACCTGAAGTACAGCCTCCCTTGTGTCATATTTTATTTTATTTCATTTTTTGAAATATATGATCATGTTCATTTTCCTTAAGTATTTTTCATAATTTCTAATTATTTTCTTTTTTCTGGTATTTATTAATTTTTAATTAAAATCATAATTATATACATTTGGGGGGTACAATGTGATAATTTGATATACAATATGGAATGCTCAAATCAAACTGATTAACATAGCCATCACTTCACTTACTTATTTTTTTGTGGTAAGACATTTAAAATTTACTCTTAGTTATTTTGAAATATACCATTGCATTGTGGACATTAGGTGAGATCCCACCAAATACCCTTCCTCCTCCTACCAATCACCTTCCCCCTTCCTTTTCCTTACCCCTCCCCCCTTGCTAGGCTATATTTGTGTTTTATCATTTGCATGAGTGTATAAGTGCTTACATATTGGTTTCATAATAGTATTGAGCACAATAGATATCTTATTCTTGAGATACTTCACTAAGAAGAATGTATTCTAATGCCATCCCCATAAACATAAAAAATGTAAAGTTTCCATCTTTTTTGTGGCTGCATACCGTGTTCCCCCGAAAATAAGACCTACCCCAAAAAAATAAGCCCTAGCAGGATTTCTATGCATTTGTTAAATATAAGCCCTACCCCAATAATAAGACCTAGTGATTAGCTGCATAGCCACACCATGCATTTTGGCATGGAGTGGTAAGAAGACTGGAATACCTTTTATCTACCATAGCTCCTTTCTCCAAGCCGTTCACACTTGCATGGGTGCGTGTGTGGTAACTGCAGTCGCAGGCATCCTATTGCACATGTGTGAATGGCTGGGGGAAAGGAGTTCACGCATCACTAGTGCCAGCCTCACCAATAAGGCTTGCTCCCCCTATCAGGTTCTAGAAGAAGATAACTTAACTGTATTTGAATAAATGTAGATTGTTGTATTATACTTAATAAAAATAAGACATCCCCTGAAAATAAGCCCTAGTGTGTCTACTTGAGAAAAAATAAATATAAGACAGTGTCTTATTTTTGGGGAAACACGGTAGGATTCCATAGTATTCATATACCACCATTTGTTAATCCATTCATGAGTTGATGGGCTTTTGGGTAGTTTCCATGACTTGGCAGGTATAAATTGGGCTGCAATAAACATTCTGGTGCAAATATCTTTGTGGTAAAATGTTTTCTAACTATTTTAACAGAATTTAATAATCACTGTGTAACGTTACTTCAATAATGATAGGTTCATATTGTTGAAATCCTACTGTTCTGAATGATTTTCCCATTATCACTTCATTTAATTTACGTAACTACTCTTTGGTTAAGTACCATTATCATGCCCATTTTACAGATGAAGAAACTGAGGCTCCAAACATTTTTTGACTTGCTAAAGATCACAGGGCTACGATACTGTGTATCTGTGATCTAACACAGATGCCTGTAGCTTAGAGAAGTTGTCCAAAAGGACACACAGATAATATTCAAAGAACCACAACTCTGGATCCAGTCCAAGTTTTCCATCTGCAGCGTAGCCCACTCACTGACTACTCCTTACAATTTGCCTGCAGGCATCTCTTTTCTTGATGTCATCACTAGCTTTCTTCATCAGGTTCTTAAAGCTACTTGCAAAATTTCCCTTTTCCCATTAAGCCCCAAGTCTATACTCAATTAGAAACTAACAATAGACCAGCAAAAAGGGGAAAGAATATATTACGTATATCATGATTTTTCAGAAGTAAAGAATAGTAAAGGAAAGTAAGTTTATTCTACAAAGCATTTCCTTTTGTAAATTAATTAGATGTTACAATTTGGAGCTGCGGGGGAACTTTCAAATGGAAATCCTCAATAGATCATTCATACAGCTCTCTCTTGTTTATTTTGGGGGGTTTATTCTTCGGTGAGTGCTGCAATCCATTAGAAATAAGCATGGGAAAGATTTTTTAAAAAAGAAAATTCCTATTAATCATCATGTTAACCCTAGGGGTTAAGATAAAGTATTTGGAAATGATTTTTTTTTCCTAACCAGGGGGAGGGCACAGGAACCAGTAAGGCTTAGGTTTCCAAACACAAAAATTATAAATCAAATTAAATCTTATCTCAATATCAAATGTCCATAAATCTTTTCACAAATCAAGCTACCACATTTCCTTTACTCTTTCCATTTTTTGTCCTGTTTCCTCTTTGAAACATTGCCTATAACTTTCCTCTGTTACTGACTTTGATTTTTTTTTCCTTACAAAGAAAATATTACGTGTATGGTTTCTCAGAGTTATTTCCTTGCCATCGGTCCTCCCTTATTTCACTATAAGAACTCTTTACATTTAGCCCTGACAGTGTTTTTGTACTTGTAACTTCTCTTCTTATCTCAGGCTTACTTAGAAAAATCAGATGAAAAAAGGAACCTCCCTACAGACTTTCATTGACCCTATCAATTTTCAAAGCCTTAATTGGACACTCCTTTAAAAGACTGAATTAATGTGACATCCTAAAATTCTGGAACTCTTACACAGGCTATTTAATACTTACTGTTGAAACCCTTATCTCTGGGGTCTAAAGGTTCATGATGCACGGATGAAGGATTCTGTTATCCCCAGAGTTCCCACTGATTACGATTGTCAACACACCAGAGTCGAAAGCAAAGAACAGCATCCTCTAAGCCACTCTTTTTTATTCTGCCACCTTCTTGCCCATTACAATCCTTTATATATTTACTAGAAAAATAGCTAAATGTGGCATTCAGAATAACTATGTATACGCTATGTGCTTATTCCATACCAGGGGCTTTCTAGGTGAGTGGATAAACAATATTTACATAGTAAATCTCACACGTTGAGTGAGGCAGAGCATTAAAATCATCTAAAGCAAAATTAAATCAAAATTTCGGTGGCCCTTTTAGTGGAATTACTCTAGTTTTAATGTAGCACACATGTGCCAAATTTTAAAACATAATCCAAGGTAAACATAAAATATCATCCATAAGTCATTTACCCTTGTCAGTTCTCTGGATTCAGAAGTGTTATTTGATGGAGTTTATACTTTAATTCACCCACCAAGCTTCCAAAATAGCCCTTTTTGCTTCATAGCTTCTCAGTTCAAAAAAACCGCAGCCGTCCAGTTTCAATAAATGAATTCCCTGAAATGGACAGAGTCCAGATTCGGATCATTATGGAAGTAAAGCACAATTGATCATCTTCTCACCCTTGCACACAGTTTGGCTCAATGCTACTGGGAAATGTGACGCCCGGTTCTGAAGATAAGCAGTGTAGATGATAAGTGCCAGTTTGCCCGTCCTGCTTTGACTTAACCAACATATAGAGCAAAGACCATTTCTTTGAATGCAGTGATAATCATGTTCCTTTTAGTTCCCTCCCTTCGCCTGGAACTCCAGAGAAAAACACCTCATTATCCTTAACTCTTCATCAGATGTCGCTGGATTCCACACAACCCCCAGCTCCCATTTAGCCCCTTCTGACCTTGTAGACAGTATCGGGTCTTCTATTTATCTATAGATAATTACCTTCCCTAGACCTGCCTTTTTCTACAATGACTTCTTCGATCCAACATCAAACGTCCCCGAATCCTCTTAAAAGCAAATCTACCTGGTTTTGTGTTAGTTGAATTTTTGACCTTTTGGAAAGAAGCCAACGTCAAGGGCATAGAGAAGCAATTAAATTTGAGAAAAATCAACTCAAATAGCAGGCAATACAGCAAAGTGATTAAGAAAATGAGATTGGCATTTGCAGTGCCTGGATTCAGGTGTGACTTTTCCTTCCGTAGACTCTAGCTTCTTTAAAACACAGACAATTATAGTAACTGTTCCGTAGATTAAAGGTGAGAGAGAAAACCTCCGTGAATAGCTCAGCACATTTTCTGCCACATAATATATTATAACTATTTTTATTAACAGTGGTCATATTTGAAATTCATGGAAATGTTGGAAAATAGTAAGTTTCTCTTCACCAGCATCTTCACCTTGGAATCTATATTATATTTCTATGTATCAATTACTTGTAATATATAAAGGAAAGATGTAGACTTGAGCCATGAGAGAGGTTCACCTACAACAGAAGATAGATGGGTAAATATATCAAGATTTCATTTTGTGGGTGTTACATGCACTTTTCCATTTTTTTTTTCTTTTTTAGGTTCAATGAGCTTTATTATCAGAAGGCCAACTTTTCTGGGGATCAGTGACGGGAGTCTCCCAGTCCTGTTCTGCTGTAGTTACAATTCTAATAGTTTTCATAATGAGAATAGAAGAAAACAGACCTAGAACATTTTAACTTTATCTGATAGGAAGTGACATCACAGTGGTCTTCATTCTAACAATGTAAGTTGTTTAAAAACAACAGAAAGGTAATTTTCACTTTAGCAAAATACCTTAGAGAATCATTAAAGAAAACATCATCTCATGAAAGTAACATTTCATCGACCAACGTTACAACACCTATTACCTGTGTGTGGTGACTTCCTCGAGTCTCCTGAGATAAACATCCTCCCAATCATAGAATCTTGGGAGGTGTATGGGGAAGGATGAGCAGACCAGGTTAGCTGTACTGGTTCAGCCTAGCTTCTCAGACTCCACCTTGCAGGCCACTTTTCTGGCTTCAAAGGCAGGCAACCATGAGCTATTTGGAAGTTGGAAAAGGCTCTGTGTCTTCTTTAGATCTCCTGGCATCCCAGAAACCAGAAAATAAGACATAAGAAAATAGCTCCTCATTACCCAAAAGGACTGAGTGCGGGATGCTGGCCACCTAGACCATTCTGGGGGGAGGATCCTTCAAGGCTCAGTTTGAGTGATGCTTCTGCCAAGAAGCCCTTCTCTTTGCAGTGTGAGGTGCTCCCCTTAATCTGGGCTAGACCCCGGTCCCTGCCATATTCCAACTGTCAACACACACCTGTTCTCTTTAAGGACAAAATTTATCTTCATCTTGGTAACCTCTATGCCTTATACTGTCACTGTCTTTCAGCCAGTGGAGGAATGATCAAGTTTTATTCTCACAGAGTTTAGCTTTTATCTGTAACATATTCCAGAAGATTTTTTACCAGAAAGACCAAAGTTCATTCAGCCGTCAGCCTCCTCCCATGTCACATACACCTAAAGCTCCTAAAAGAGGAAAGAACACACACAATATGTTTGGATAGTAAATTGATTCACTAACAAGAAATGCATGACCTTAACCTTTCAAGGATTATGGAATTTTCAATAAATGCAGCTGGATAAAGTATGGACTGACATTTAAAAAGTGGCTACATTTGCTAATTGCCAGCAGGACTGTTGAACCACATTGAATCTCCAGCAATCCCGGCACTAACCAAGTTCAACATGCATTCACACTCAGGTTATTTTAATGACGGTGAAAAAAGCCACTGCCAAGTTAATACTCCAGGGCTGGAAGGGCATGTGAGTATTTGTTCCACCGCAGGTGCAATGCTGTCTTTTCCTGCGGTTGTGAATATAGAATAATAACTGTTCCTAGTATCTAGACGGCTATTTTAATTTAGAATCACATCATCCCTAATCGTAGTACTGTTCATGCTTTTCAGTGTCCACAGAGCATGTGATATTTTTAATGCCAAAAGGAAAAAATATTCTCCATAGCAATATCTCAATATTCTATGATCTACATGAAAATGTACAGGGACATAAAGATAAATTTGTTCTAATTTAATCAGACTTATTATATTGAGAATGCTTTTGGTGGTGGAAAATTAAAGTAGGCAGTATGAGAATAGGGCTTGTCTACCCTTAAAAAACAGGGAAATCTTGAATATTCTCTTGAGTCATCTTGAAATCTCTATTTTTTTGTGTCTGTGGAGACCTTCACACGTTTAAGTATTGTTTCAAAAAACTAAAGGGTGGTATCAGTGTATGAGTGAGTGTCACCGTCTTAATACTTTGGAAATGTGTGTGCTTTTGTGACGTTTTATCTTTGTCATTATCCTTTTAAATAACATGGGACCTTCACCATTATTTATCCAAGTTTATTCTTTACTTTTACTCCAGATATTTAATCCCTAGATTACGATCTCTAACTGTTAGCTGCCCATTTTTCAAAAGGCCATTGGAATTCAGTTATTACTCAAAAACATGTCTGGAAACATTACATTGGCTGCCATAGCTAAGATAAAAAAGCAGGTCATTTGCCTTCCTAACACAGAGAACTTATAATGACCCCAGTGTCCATTCCCAAATAACATCCATGTCACATGTTAATTGAGGATGCCTTTGAGTCAAGACTGTGAGGTCACAGCCTTGTTGCTTCCTGTTGGTAAATACACAGAAAGGAATCTAATTAGACTCAAGGGGAAATGGTGCCCAGGGAACTTATTTGGAATACATGAAGGTGCTTAGACAATTCAAGGCTATGTCTAAAAGAGGCTGGCCTTGTTGTGTTAGCTGATATGCTTATTTCTATGGCTCTCCAAAGCTTCACAGAATAAATGAAGCTTCCTCAAAGAATAGAGACAGCCGGGCAATTTCAGTTACATGTCTCAGGTGTAAGCGGCCTGGATTGTTCTAGCACAGAGTACCTGCCTCATTGTGTATAAGAATAAACAAAACTACGGAGTGGTATTAAGCACATTCACTTTGATTATAATCAACTGAACGCGCTCTGCTGTATTTGCCTTGTAAATTTTCTCTTTGCCATGATACTATCTCATTTTGACATTTAACATTTCAGGGGACATCAAATTACCATGTTGGAAGATTGATAGCGGCCCCTCAGTCACCTGACCCACGGCAAGCAAATATTTTTCTTTTTTCTTTCTCATTATTTTTATTAAATCATAACTGCATACATGAATGCATTTATGGGTACAATGTGCTGATTGTATATACAATTGGGAATGCTTACATCAAACTGGTTAACATAGCCTTCACCTCTCTTAATTATTGCATTAAACTATAGCTCCGAATGAAGGGGCGAGGAGGAGGGGATGGAGAGGGGTGGGGGGAGGTGGGAGAAGAGGGAGGGTAATCGGTGGGACAGGCAAATATTTTTCAAGCTACCTTCTCAGTCAGCTTTTTAAATAGAATTATAATGATTGTCTGTTATAATGCATAAAAACCCACTCAAGGGGAGTTTATTTCTCCTACTAATTATGTGGACTTCAAAGACCAATGCCTCCCTGGTAAAAGTACTTTTGTGACTCCAAGATACTTGAGCCATAGTACAGAAAAGAAAGGGATATGTTTTTAATCCATAAGACACGATTACTTTGGGGATAACAAAATAGAATGCTATTTCAAATGGGCATCACAGTTCCACTGCATAGATGAGATGGAAAATTCTCTGACAATGCTTGTCAGTCCAATACATAAATAACATAGTGTTCTAGCTCATGCGTGAGAAATAATACCACATAACAGCACAGTCAACCACTTGTGTTTAAAGGTCTACTGACAGCTCATCACTAAGTCTCAGTATTTGTTTGCTTCTCTAAGTAGCTCTCAGATATTGAATTTTATAAGTAATTTGCCTGACATATTTTGATCTCTCTGAAGCATTAATAGCAAAGTTATATATCATCTAGTCAGATCTTGCTAATTAAAATATTATGAAAATACAGAAAGGCTAGTTTAAAATTTACCTTTGTTAGAAGAGAAATTTTTAATGGAAGTTAAGACAAAATTGGTGGGAGATGTTTGGCCTCTTTGACAAACACTTCTCAGCTTGTAAAGTTTATGCTATTAACATTTTTTCATCCATGCCAACTGCATACAGTCTTAAGTTTTTTTTTTTTTTATCAAAAGCAGGTCTAGCAATCACTATGTATTGTACAGTTAGAAATCATTTCACCTTTTTGAAATGACAGAAATACACAGACTCTCCCCCAATTGAAAACATACATGTCAGATCTTCAAGCATAACTTGTGTTCCAAATCTCTTTTTAATTAGTGGAAGCGTAGTTTTGTTTTGTGCTTCAGTCTAATTAACCTATATGCAGAATAACATAAGGATTAGGAGAATAAGCTCCAGACAAAATAAGATGGCTTGATTGGAATCTTGGCTCTGACCCCAGCTAGCAACTTGACACTAATCATATCACTTAGTCTGTCTGGAGCGCCTCTTCCTGATTGATAAAGCAAAGATTAATAGGATCAACTTCATAAGGTTTAATGAGGATTACATGGATAATATACAAGGCTCCTCAGAGCAGGACCAGAAACGTAGGAATGTTTGTGTTTGCTACTGTTATTGACTATTAGTAGCAAGCATGAAGGGAGTAAAAGAAAGAAGAGAGAAAGAGGATGGTTGGGAAGGATGACAAGGAGGAAAGAGACAACAGCCTTTCTCTGAGTCGCCACATCAATAAAAGCCTGGAGCACCCCGTGTACCAGTGCCAGGATCAATACGTCTTGCTGGAACCAGTCTCAATTTTCCATTTTATTTTGCTTCCTACAGAATAATTCCAAGTTTCCGCAAGGTGTGTTAAACCTCAAACGATAGAAAATTAAAAGGGTCTGCTGGATTCTGTTTTTAATGGAGTGTGTTTATTAAATCTGAGCAATGGCGTACAACACATACGGATAATGCCATCATATATAAATAGATTATAGCTCTGGTCAACCACCAGAAGATATATCTAATTTAAAGGGGGTGTGTGTGTGTGTGTTCCTACATCCATATTCCCCCTTTTGAATCTTCTCTTGGGAAACAAAGACTGCATCTGAGAGACACCCAGATGGGACAAGGGGGGAGCCTCTGGGCAGAGATAGAATAAAATTCCTCAGCCTGTACTTGGATTGATCCTGCAATTTTACACTCATTGCCACTTTCCCTCATCTGATTAGCTAGATGGCCACAAGGCAATAAAAGAGTTGATTTAGTTTATGTCTTTACATTAAACTACATCAGTTACATTAGGTGTATTTAAGTTTCTGGTCATACAAATGGCTCTGCAGAGAAAACAGGCAAATGTAACATGCTGTTTGAGTTACAGAAATTAGAAAATTTAAGTATCCTTTATCCTGCCTCTGCAAACCTCAATATTTGAGAGAATTTTGAAGAACAAAACCATTGCCATTTTCTCAAGAAGAGGAGTATGATTATCATTTTATTTAAACACTTAAATCATATAAATGCACAAAATCTCTTGTGCTCATAAACTCCTAGGCTAGGTACTAGAAATGTTAGGCTTTAAAATTCTGGGAACGTTGCATGATCCTAAGAGAGCTGTGCAAGATATGATTTAGGTCTTCTAGTTCTCTTCCTATGGATTTTTATTTATGAGAAAACGGGCAGGGGAATAAGAGAGTGGGGAGAGGGGAGGGAGGTGAGAGAGAGATGGGGGTTTACGGTGTATAACATACCTCTTGTGGGTGGGACACAATTGTAAGAGGCACCTTACCTTCCAAATGCAATCAGTGTATCCTAATTATTTGTACCCTCAATGAATCTGAAACACTTTTTTTTTTTTAAGTTGATTTTTAAAAACATTTTATAGTCAAGAAAAAAGTCTGGTATAGATAAAATATATGAGAGGGATTGTTAATACTAATGATTCCTTTAAGAAAAAAACAGTTGAAGTGATTGACCAAGAACATTAATGAACCCCCCCACTCCAAAGGATAGAGAATGTAACTAATAGACCTTTTTTATGTGCACTGTGCTTGGAGAGTGTTGGTGACTTATGCTTTGTGGTGGTGTTATCAAGCTCTATAGAGAATGAAGAATAGCTCTTTATCTAATGCTGTCCCTTTGGTATGATGAAGACGTTAGTTCCCATCCATGGATCATACTGAATAAATTGTTTTTTGGGATATTGGGCTACATTTTGCACAACTAGATAACAAGCTACTTCTAAAGGCATTAAATCAACTCATTCTGAGTCACCATGTACCCTGTTGACTTATTCTTCATGGAGGGTTTTACTTTAAGAAATGGCTAGTGGCCAAAAGAACATATTTTCCCAAAAGGGATGGTTATCTCTGTGGTTTGCAAATGCTCCAAGCAGATCACGTGACGCCAGGTTTAATAATTACTGATTCTAAAGCAAAATGCTGGGATTCTTTCCTTCAGGTCTAATTTTTAATAGGATTAGGTTTAATTTGGGGTTTAATAAGATCTCCATTTTGTGAAGTTGTCCAAAGAGTGCAATGAATAAATAAATAATGCCTTCTCCAGAAGCCACAGTTTAGAGATGTATTAGGCAATGGTGTCACCACTGGGCACGTTTGACATGAGCAGGCAGATGGATATTTAAACCGTCAAGCTCAAAATAAAACCAGCTAATCAAAATAGATTTCTGGGTTTGTGATAGGGCATTTCAGCTTTTGATTTTAGAGGGTAGTTTTCTAAGAAAACATATGAAATGCAGCTGGAACCAAGACAGCATTTTTCCTTCCAAATAAAGTAGAATCAGAGCAATATTATGATACCTCAGCTCCACAATGGCCGCACCTGGAGAACCCTATGTAATACTGACAGCTGAATTCCACCTCCTTGGATTCTGATATATTTTATGTAGAATACAATATTGGCACTGGGAGCTTTAAAATCTCCCCCAGGTGATTCTAACAGGCACAAGGAAGAGAACTAATGAATTAAAGTGAAAAGACAGGATATAATGCGGCAAGTTGAGAAAAATAGATTTTGAAACTCACAGATTTAATTTTTCAAAAGAATTTTTAATAACAAAAGCAAAGCGACCTGGAACCAAGGCACATGTTCTCTGACAGCAAGTGGCCTCATCAACTGTCTGATCCTCACAACCATGCCTTGTTACGCAGTGGTGAGAAAGGAGTGCTTCCACCTACACAAGTCTGCGTCAATAAATCTCACAGACACAAGACGGATTGGAAACAAACAAACAAACTGCAGCAGAAAACATTCTAAACTTTGTCATTTATGTAATGTTCAACAGAGGCAAAACACCTCCTTCCGGAGCACACATGCAATTTTTAAAGAGATAAAAAGGTAAAGAGCTTGCAAAACGTGGAGCAGAAGTTACCTTTCCGATAAGGAGACTCGGAAGCTTCGAGACTCTTAGTAACATCCTATTTCTTAAGATGGGTGGTAAGTGTGATTCGGGAAAGGAAAACCAATCTGTAACACTTGTGATAATTCTTTTGTGATTGCTTTCCTTTATGTCACCTTCGGAGCCTGTGACTCACTAATAGCATGAGTGAACGCGGCAGAATGAAGGGTATTAATTCAGCTGCAAGGGGAGACTGTAAACAGGGAGAGGAAATGAAAACGTTACGTAAGGTGGGAGAATAGGAATCAAAAAGGCGCTCTGGGGAGTTCTGACGGAGTAGGAGTACTTCCTTCCTAAATCAGTGGGACCGGGGACAGAGAGACACAGAATGAACAAGAGGGAGGGAAAGAGGAAAGGAGAGAGAAGAGGGAGGAGATCAATCTTTCATTCAAGTTGACAATGAAAATGTACGTGTGGGCTCTGGGTTAACTGAAGGGTAGGTCGTCTTTGGGCTCCGTAGTTAGGAGTTATGAAGACTGGGTGCAAGTTTAACCTCTCTGTCTCTGACATTCTTGAAGGTACAATGACAGTAATGGTGGTTAAAAAAAAATCCGAGTGTATTTTGGATTGACATTGGAGTGACCGATGCAGGTGAATGTTTAGTAAATGTCAATTATTCTTCTTGCTTTTGTCATCCAGGTGCCATTCGACTCTTTACCTTCCTGCTTCTGTATCCTTGGTTCCCTCTCAGGCCTACTGAGATACAAAACTTAGAAACTGTTAGTTTTTCTGTGAATCCTTCATTGAATCTATTCTATGAGCCATGGAGAAGGATCTCCCATTGCATACTCCATAGCAACAGCTTAAACATTGTCTGTTAACTATATTGTCTGCTGAGCCTCTGGAGTGCTAATGGTTGAGGCCAAAAAGATTCTCACTGAATTTAGACAAACTGAAAAATAACTGAGGAGGGGCGGCCAGGGAGGAGGCCTGGGGACCTGCACCTTCACCTTCGTTCATCTCGGCAGAGGCTCCTGGGCTAACAGAGGAGGCTTCTCTTCCACCCTGGGCAGAAAGCCTTGGGGTGGGCACCTTCCGGCCGTCAGGCCTGGGCCCTCGTGGCCTTCAGGTGAGAAAACCTGGTTTAACTCATCTTCCCCACAGCCTCCTTGATAATTCTGCTACAGTGAGCCCACAAACATTCTTTTCTACCTTTCTAGTGTGACCCAGGATAGTCAAGGCATTCTTACAGTTCCTAACCCAAAACGTGCAAAGAAATATCAAACCAATGCTTTCTCCAAAGGTCCTTGAACTTCTCAACGTGGTCCTTGAACTGGCGGCATTGGCATCACCTGAGAGCTTTTTATAAATGAAGACTCTTAGATCTACCAGAGCTGCACCGACGTGGTGTCTCCTGTGCCCTGTTAGTGTGAGAAACCTGGTTCTGCACCACAAAACAGTGTGACCACACAGGTACCGAACCACCATGACTTGCCCTTCCAGAGTTCTCAGGGACACTTTTCTTTTACTTTAACATGCAATTTTCATCTTAGTCACAACTCTAGATAACTTTTCAAAGCACGTTTTATTTTATTTTTTTTTTAAAAAGCTTCCCAAGAGGAATTATAAAAAATAAATTTCCTTCTGCGGTGTACTATCGTTTGATACGCCTGCTGTGAGCCTTCAAGTGCTGAATAAAAGAATTATGAGCTCTTTTTTCTTCTTCCTCTTTCTTGTCCTGCCTCTCATCGACCCAGTGTTACGATACTAGTCAAGCAAGAAAAGCCACCGTTCAATTCAGAAGCAGAGTAAGTTCATTGGGTTCCCACTGAGGAAAGTTACGTGGCCACTTAGGGTGATGATTCTAACTGAGTTGAAGTTTGACCTGTTCAAGTGCAAATATGTCATCAGCAGAGAATGAAAGGGAAGAGTGTCTTGCTCATCTCCCTGGGGTAGAGAATCCTGTGCAGAGTGAGTGTAAATCAACTCTTCTGTTTCAAGAAGAAATATTGACTTTGAAGATTCTTTCTCAGTAGAGTCCGAATATCTCACCATCTAATGTCTTCATGGAGATGACTCCCGATTCATCTTACTCTTCTGTCCTCTCTGTATTTCAACTTCTCCTTCCAGGATGTTAGCAATCCTGATCTCTGTGCCTAACAAAGGATCCAGTAAGGACTTTATCCCGGTGTTATCTCACATGCTGTGTGAAAATAAGAAAATGAAGTTGATTGAATAAGACTCTGAGAAGAGTCCCCTCTCTAAAGAAAAGGTTCCCACTTTCCTGCTCGTTTGTGTAAGCAAATGAGACGGGGCGGGGCGGGGGGGACTTGGGCTTTCATTTCTTTATTTGTTTTTGTCTCCTCTGGATTCTGCAAATAGCAGGGTAGTGAGTGCTTTAGGTACACACCAATTCTTTAACTAGATTCTTGCCCTTTGGTAGGTTATTCTGCGTGGCGACTTCCTGCTTGGATGTTGTTTCTGTGTACTGGGTTTTGAAACCAGGCTATTCTTCTGCCACACTCTTCCGTGAAGAGAGGACACAATATTCAGCTTCATGCTTTTCATATATTAAGGTTACTATGCCTCTGAGGCACCTGAATATTATTTCAACTTGTGTAAGATTTCTTGCTCTGTCCTAGCCTCGCAGAACAAGGGGTTAGTTATTTGTTTCTAAAATTATTTATTCTGAAAGAACAGAGGCTTATGAATGTCTACTTCGTATGTGACCTTATCTACTACTTCTAATACAGAAGTAAATCTCTGTGCCTTTTCCATACAGCCCACTCATGCCTGGATGACATTTCTCATTAAGACTAGGAGGGTGCTTGGATGGCGCCTATAGCTCGGTGGACAGGACTCCAACCACATACGCCGAGGCTGGCGGGTTCAAACCCAGCCCAGGCCAGCTAAAACAACAGTGATAACTGCAACAAAAAAATAACCTGGCATTGTAGCAGATCCCTTTAGTCCCAGCTGCTTGGAAGGCTGAGGCAAGAGAATTGCTGGAGCCAAAGAGTTTGAGGTTGCTGTGAGCTGTGACACCACAGCACTCTACCCAGGGTGACAGCTTGAGACTTTGTCTCAAAAAAGAAAAACTAGGAGGGCACAGTGTTCTGAAGGTTCTCGCCTCACACTGGAGCTATTTTAATCTGTAGATGTTCTTTTTCCACTGAGTTGCACAAGGATGGGCTGGGGGGAAGTGTCCAAGGAGGGGAAGGAAGAGGCTATGTTGGTAGTTGACAAAGTCCTTGCTACCCCAGGACTTAAAATCTAAAGTGGGCTTTCAGATCAAGCCCTGTTTTAAAAGGGGAAAAAAAAATTCTTTTGCTGATGAAGCAGATGCCAGATGGAAACTACCCTGTTGACTTTCTCCAAACAGGCCTGCAGCTGTCACTTCTGCCATAACTTTTTCCAGTGAAATTTTTAGGCTCCACCTGTTGATAGATATGACAGAATTTTGCTTCCATCCCCCACTCTGACCCCTTCGCCTCTTTCATTGCCCCTGGAAAAGAGAACAGCCAGCAGCACTATTGGGAAGTGCAGCTCGTACTGACAGCCCTGAACACATTTCTGTTATATCTGTTGGAGATGAAACAAAAAAGAAGGAAGGAAGGAAGGAAGGAAGGAAGGAAGGAAGGAAGGAAGGAAGGAAGGAAGGAAGGAAGGAAAGAAGGAAAGAA
>CAUYTI010104531.1:0-14530 GCA_963575145.1 Galago senegalensis
CATCCCTCCACACCGGCCTCCCATCCCTCCACACGGACCTCGCATCCCTCCACACGGACCTGGCATCCCTCCACACCGGCCTCGCATCCCTCCACACGGACCTGGCATCCCTCCACACGGACCTCGCATCCCTCCACACGGACCTGGCATCCCTCCACACCGGCCTCCCATCCCTCCACACCGGCTTCCCATCCCTCCACACTGACCTCGCATCCCTCCACACGGACCTGGCATCCCTCCACACGGACCTCGCATCCCTCCACACGGACCTGGCATCCCTCCACACCGGCCTCGCATCCCTCCACACGGACCTGGCATCCCTCCACACGGTCACGGAGGCCGCACTTGCCCGAAGTCCGCAGCCCTGGCAGAGCGTCCTTCCATTCCGCACGGAGCTAGAGGAAGCAGCCTGGCGCCCAGGAGGGTTTCTCATCCCTGACCTTTCGCCATCCCGGCAAGGCTGTTTTTCATCCTTCTCCCACGTTGCAGCTGAGCATGATCTCTCGTCCCCATGCTCCCGTAGGGGACAGCTGCAGCTTCCCTGCGAGTCTGCGACCCTGCTCGGCTGTAGTTCAGAGGCGTCTCTTCCCTGGTAGAGAAGCCCACTGCTCATTGTACATCGTGTCACCCCTCCAGTGTGAAGCCATCTGTGGGACACAGCGTGCCGGGAACTCACAGCGCTGCTCCCCTTTGCTGTCTGAATCCCTTCCGGCTCATATCCTAGTTTTCCTACCAGCTGAGCTGGGGGGTGGGAGTGGCAAGCCAAGCTAACAGGTGCACCCTAACATTCGTGGTCCTGTTAGCCCCTGGGCTGCTGCTTTGGGAATGTTTGACTGTTTGATAGTCCTCTAGCCCAACCAAAAGCCATTGTTCCATGGCTCAGAAACCAAACTCTCAGCTGGTCTGAAACATTATCCTTTTTGTTTTAGATCTGGCATGATTAACAACACCTTGAAAAAATAAAGAAAGAAATAAAAATTAAATAAAGAAATTAAACAAACCCATAATTTTTTCCTACTGTGAAATAGCTTAAATTTTTTACAACTCTAACACTAATTGTTGAGGATCTTTAATCTTAAATATAAGCTCATTGCTTTAATAATATGGAAGACCATTGAACAAAATATGACTATCTAAAATATCTTTTACTCCTAAAGAAGCTTCCTCTGCTCAGTGTTCTTATGCCGGGGGAGTCTCTGTTGTTAGAGGGCTGTTTGGGGAGGAGGGGTGTTCCTTGTTCATTTCCTGACTGGCAAAATAGAGAAAATGTGGCTAAATTCTAATAAAATTTGATGTCACCTTTTTGCACTATTTGAAATAACCTCCTAATTTAATGACATTGCCAACATTCTTACTGGACTGAGATTCAGTTTCCAAAGAGCAGCTAACACAGTCTTTCTAAGAGACAAACTTGTCCACATTCCCTGCTACTTAGCTGCTTTTGGTGAGTTCTCCATTGCTTACAGAAAATAGTCTGAAATGGTTTACTGCACACCAATGAGGCCAGGCACCGTTCTAGGTATTAGTCATATAACAATGAACAAAACAACCCAAAGCACTATGCTCATCGAGCTGACATTCTAGTTCATAGAAGTAGACAATTTTTATAAATTGTAATATTTCTCTTCCAAATTCATATGTTGTAGCCATAATTCCCAGTGTGACTATATTTCCACGTAAGACCATTAAGGAGCAATTAAGGGCTCGGTGCTTGTAGCTCAGAGGCTAAGGTGCCAGCCACATACACCAGAGCTGGCAGGTTCAAACCCAGCCCAGGCCTGCCAAACAACAACAACAACTGCAACAAAAAAATAATCAGGCGGTGTGGTGGGCACCTGTAGTCCCAGCTACTTGGGAGACTGAGGCAAGAGAATCTCTTAAGCCCAAGAGTTTGAGGTTGCTGTGAGCTGTGATGTCACAGCACTCTACCAAGGGTAACATAATGAAACTCTGTCACACACACAAAAAAGAAAGCGATTAAGGTTAAATGTGGTCATAAAAGGGAGTCCTAATCTGATAGGCCTGGTGTCCTTATAAGGAAAGGATGCAATGACAAGAGCAGCACAGGCACAGAGAAGGCTGTATAGGGACACAGCAAGAAGGCCACTGGCCGTCACAGCACATCCAGTCTCCAGAACCAGGAAAAACTAAATGTCTGTTGTTTAAGCCCCATGGTTTGTGGTATTGTGTTATGGTATCTTGAGCAGATGAACACAACAATCAACAAAATAAACAAAGAAGTTTATAGTGTATCAAAATAATCTCAAGTCCTTTGAAGAAAACTAAAGTAGAAGAGTGGGATAGGGTGAGTGAGGGGGGCAGTCCAAGTTTAAGTTGAGTGGTAAAGAAAAGCCTGAGTAAGAAGGTGACGTTGTCATTAATTCCTGCGGGGGACAAGGGAGGGACCATGTAGTCATGTGGGCAAAGAGCACTCCCTGCACAGGGAGTGGCAGTACCAGGAGGGGTGTGGGGCTAGTGGCACAGTAAAGAACAGAGTCACAGTGAGGGGAAGTGGCACACACCAATCTGAGAAGGGGGATGGAGACCAAACTGGGTAGAGTCTTGTAGGCTAGCAAAAGGATGTTGACTTGTATTCTGAGTGGGAGAAATAATTAGAGAATTTTGAACCGGAATGGCATAATCCGAGAAACGTTTTTTGACAGGATCACTGTGGTTGTTGTATTGAGGCCTGACTAAGGTGCAGGGTAGGAAGCAGGGAGAGCAGTGAGGACGTGAGGAATCCCCGTCAGTGCGGAGCACTTCATATGCCCCTGCCTTTTGTAGGGGGGCATAATACTCTTGCCTCCCCTTCCTGCCCTCACCCAGCCCTTTCATGATAGATGAAATACCTTATGTGATTACTGACTGTGTAGGGGGAAAAAAAGGATATGCAAAGCCCAGTTCTGTCTCCTTCCGTTTCTCCAGCAAGCCTGCCCAGCTGCAGAGCCCATGTGATCCAGATGGCTACCTGCATTACCCCAGATAATTACCTACGATAAGATGACAAATAGAATTCCTCCTTCTAGTGTCCTAGTGCTGGCTATGATTAGAACGGTAAATCTCCCAAATTCCAGGATTGACATTTGAAAAACCCAATATTCCATAAATATGAGCAATCTGCCTCAATATCAACTTCTCAGTAATAAAGGTAATATTTTGATTTCCGGTATTCCCTACTCTTTGTCTGCTTCTGCTTTTTAAGTAAATTCATGTGGAGAAGAGGGTACCATGTACCAGACCTACTTAAATTTATGATCTCAGTAATTTCCCTCATAAAAGCTCAGTACAAAGGCTATGGCTATTGGGTTTAGTTACATTTAGCCATAAATATGCTTGAAAGTATGAGAATTCCATCTATATTAATTCCTTTTACATTTACCTTGAAATATTTGCATATGTACATCGGTTTATTACTGCCAAGTCTTTAAAATTAGTCCACAAAAAAGTGGACTGTAGGCAGAACTAATTTCGGTTACAAAGACACACTAAATGCCTTAGACTTATTATTTTATTACCAGTACTAAGTGTGAATATATTTCCTTCTGCATATTTTAAATTATTTTTAATACCACCGGCCTTGAGGATATATTTACATGGATGATTATACATTAAAATTAAGCCTGTAATATAAACCAGATTGAACAATTTTAATCTTCTAGGCAAAGAATGGAGTTGTTTGGCATCTCACACAAGTCAACAAAAAATAGAAAAGCAGCTGTTTAATGAGGATTTGCTAATTTTTTAAATAATTAGATGCCAAACTGGTACCTCCACACCAATAAACTCTGCTCTCGATAAGAGGATATCACATACCAGTATTAATGGAAGTTTCATAAATACTACTTCTTCCAGCCCGTCACAACTTAGTGGTTTCAGTAATGGAAATTCATGCTTGAGCAAAACTAGTTATTTACAAATGCAAATGAATCTCCTGAAATAAGCTTTTCTGAAAATAAATTTTATAACTTCTCTAAGAGAAGTTATATTAACCATCTGACTTATGTTCACTGATTATTTTCTAATACTCACCTAAAGTCTAAAATGTCAGCTTCACTTGGCATAACTTGTGTTGAATTTTAATAACTTTTTTCTTTGTTCATTGCACACACACAAATTTCTTACAGAATACTATATCAGACACAAATTTTTATCCCATTTTAACATCAGTCATTATGTATTTAATCATTTCTATTAGCTCTCACACCAAAAAGACGGAGAAACAGTGTAAAAAAATTATAGTATCTTTATAGTGAATATATTTGACGTTAAATTTAGAGACTCTATGATTTAATTAAATCCAGGATGTGGAGATATAAATTCCCCATCTGAGAAAGCTTAAATAATTAAATCAGCTAGTCAACCAAACAAAAATATCTATTCTTATACTATGAGGGTCCAAGTTAATACTAATTTCTGATCCTTGAATTTTAAATGAAGCTATGCATAGTAAAAAAGAAAACAAAATGAAGGAAGCTTTTGGGAATTATGTAACATCAAGATTGTCACTGTTTGCTGACAACACAATCTGATGAAAACCCTAAAGAATCTACAAAAAAGTTTTAGAACTGATAAATAAATTCAAGAAAATTGCAAGATACAAAATCAACATGCAAAAGTTAGTGGTGTTTCACTACACTAACAATATACTTTCCAAAAAAAAAAGAGAGAGAGTGCGAGAACAACCCCATTTATAATAGACACCAAAAAAAAAACCCAACTTAGAAATAAATTTAACCAGAGGTAAAAGAGCCATATACCGAAAATTATTAAACATTAATGAAATAAATTGAAGACATAAATAAATTAAAAGGTATCTTGTGCTCATGGGTTAGAAGAATTAATATTGTTAAATTGTCTGTACTACCCAAAGTGGTCTACAGATTCAGTGCAATCCCAATCAAAATATCAAAGTCATTTTTCATAGTCATAGAAAATACAATCCTAAAAGTTTAAAGTGTTGGGAAAACTGGATATTCATATGCAAATGAATGAAATTGGATCCTTACCTCAGCTCAAAATTAATTATAGACTTAAACATAAAATCTGAAATTGTAAAACTTCTAGCGGAAAAATTACATGACAGTGATTTGAGCTGTGATTTTTTTAAGATTTGACCCTAAAATCCCAGGCAACAAAAGCAAGAATAAACAAATGGGATTGCATGCAAATAAAAAGCTTCTGCAAAGCAGCAAAAGAAGCATTTAACAGCATGCATAGACAACCTATGGGTTAGGAAAAAATATTTGCAAGCCATACACCTGAGAAGGGTTCATTATCCAAAATATATAAGGAACTCAACTCTACACAGAGAAAAATAATCTAATTGGGCTCAGGATCCAAATACATATTTTTCAAAAGAAAATGTACGAATGATAAATGAAAAAATGCTTGATTTCATATTGGAGATGCAAATTAAAAATCACAGTGAGATATCACCTCACATCTGTTAAGATGGCTATCATCAAGGAGACAAAAGATAACAAATATTGGATGGGTGGTAGAGAAAAGGAAACCCTTATAAACTCTTAGTGGAAATGTAAATTCATACGACCATTATGGAAATTACCAGTATGGAAATTACTCAAAAGATTAATAACACAATTACAATATGATTCAACTGCCAGGCATTTACCCAGGAGACTTAAAATAGGTATGTTAAAAAATGTTTGCATGCCCAGGTTTATTACAACACTATTTGCAATATCCAAATTATGGAATCAACCTAAGTGTCCATCAAGAGATCAGTGGAAAAACGAAATGTGTATAAATATACAATGAAACTACTCAGCCTTACAAAAGGGAGAAATTCCGTCATTTGGTACCATGTGTATAGAATGGAAAAACATTATGCTAAGTGACATAGCCAAACAGAAAGACAAATGCCATATATGTCACCTATTCTCATGGTCACCAGATGGCCAAGGGGAGGACTTCAAAGGTAACTGCAGTGATATTTAGCAATGGTGTATGTAACACTTTTTCTAGGATGAGTTTATGAACTTAGTTGTCTGACCTTGTATATGTGGAACCGAAAATAATTAACTCATAGAAGCAGAGAGTAGAATGGTGTTACCTGAAACTGGAGGGCAGAAAAAATGGAGATATGATAATCAAAGGATACACAATCTCAGAGGGGGAATGTTTGAATTTTGATATAGATAGCAGAGCATGTCAAATACTGCTTATAATTGAGTACTATCTATTTCAACATCACTAAAAGAGTAAATCTTAAATATTCTCATCACAAAAACACTTCAAATATGTGAGGTGATAGATAGGTTAGTCATTACACATTGTATTCAAAAATTAATCATAATATCACTTTGTGGACCATGAATACACACACTATAATTTGTCGTTATATAATTTAAAAACACCTTATGCCATTTTCTGCCAATAAATAATTTTGTACACATGTATTTCCCAATTCAGCCTTGGCTGTAGTTTGAAGGTCTAAATAATTATTGAATAGAAATGGCAAAGAAATGAAATGTTTTTAGTAATAGAGATACTTCATTGCCTGAGAAGGGACCAGACCAAGGGTACTGGAGTAAACTCCTCTCTTTGTGTGTGTGAAGGCCGGTGAAAACCTAGCTATGTCCAAACTCTAAGGTCATGCCACCTTGGGACCCTACTGGTAAGAGTGACCCTAAGAAACCCCTGCCCAACCATGTGAGCATTCTAGAATCCAAAAATGAGATACTGCCTACTACCCATATCTCGGAACAGAACAGCCAGAAGGCAAGGCAGCCTGCCATGCCCCAGCCAGTTCCTGCAGCATAGCAGAAAAGACCATGTAAAGATCCAGCAAGAGGATGGCTGTCTACAAGCCAGGAAGGGAGGTCACCCACCAGAAACCAGTCCTGTTGGCACCTTTTGATCTTGGGCTTAGAACTTCCAGAGCTGAGAAAATAAATTTCTGTTCTTTAAGCAAAAACGAACAAACAAAAAGAAAAAAAGAAATACTTCATTAGAGGCACAGTAATAATAGGCCTAAATGTGATGGGAAAAGTCAATATTTAGAAATGGCTAAATATTGACTCTACCAACTAATGGGAAATCTCAGGAAGATACAAGAGCTTGAGGCTGTGAACAGTGCTATTTGTCATGTAATCTTAACAGCACTACTCTTTCATCTGGCTGTCCACCTGTCCCAAGAGTTGAGTAGTAGAGGATTCGGGTTACAAATCCCAGAGTTCTAAAGACACTAAGCATGCTGAACTTTCATCACAGACTCACATGATCCATCTCCATTAGGGAAAATATGCACAGCGAGAGCAGCGGTAAATGCCGACAATCTGCACTCAAGAACTCAATCCGGGGGTTTCAGGGAACCCAATTTCTCAGAATCATGCCAACTTGAATATGTGCATGTCCTTTGACCCAGTAGTTCCCACGTCTAGAAAATTAATCCACAGTGCTACTCCCGCCTCCACACACACGGCTGCATTCACAGAGACACTGATTGTAACGTTGTTTATAAACGTGCAGAACTTGGAGACAGACAATCTAAACCTCTAGCAACAGAGAAGTGATTAAGTTGTTATCCCTGTAGAGCCATCAAATTAGTTAAGGTAAAGTTTTTGTACTGATAGAGAAAGGTCTCCAAGATACACTGTCAGGTAAAAATAAGCAAAGCAAAAAGTAACATGAACAGTTAATATAATTTCTTTAAAAATAACTATGTTAATAATGTATACATATGTAGATACATAGAAAAGAAACTGGGAAAAGGCCTCTGAATTTTTAGCATTCATTATCACAGGAAGAGAGAAAAATTGGGAAGACGAGTGAGTGAAAGAATATTTTAATCCTTCTGAATATTCTATATCGTTTAAATATTTTATAATGTAAATCAATTCCTGTGCTACTTACATAATAAAAACAAAGAATTTAGTTATTACACTAACTAGGACATTCCTGCTTAATGTCCTCAAATCATTAAAGCATTAAGGATATATTCATTCGTGTGATGGATGTGTATGTGTATATATGTTTATAATACTTTTTAATTGACTTGATCTTTTATCTGAGATATATTTATAGTTCCAAATCCCACTCTCCTTCAAATCTAGTTAATTTGAAAATTCTTTTTTGTTGAAATCATGTGAAGATTAAAAAAATTATTCAATCTACCTAATACATCAATTTAATCCACTTCTCGTTGAACAGATGAGAAGTTTGCCTGGGGTGATCAAAACTAGTGAGGCAGGAGAAAGCCCAGAGTCTTGATTTCTACTTTAAAATTAAGCAGAAAGACCGCTTTGCAAGGGTGGCTCCGTCAGTGTCAGCCAAGTTCTCCTTGGTCATTTGTGCATAGTGTTATACACTACGACACCTGAACTTGCCATTTCAACACTTGTGGTATGGAAGGCGCTAGTAAGAATTTTCCCTTTCATTAATCTTGTGTTAAAATGTAAGAAAGAGTCTGCACCTACATTTCACAGTTTCTTAATGAAGAAGGCCCAATAATAGAAACATTGTTGGGTCTGAATACATAACCAATTAACCTTTAAATATTATGATGATGGGCTTCAGTGGCTATTAACTAGTGATAAAAAGGTATCCAAAGACTCAGAACCCTTCAAGTTTATCGTAAGACTCTGATTCTCCAAAATATCCAGAGCTCCCTGCCTTCTCTAACTTCTAAAGGTCAGACATGACATAACTCCTCTTTGCTGTTCATTTATTGATTTTTTAAAATATTTCCATTCAACATTTTGCCTATATAAATCCCATTTCCATTTATAATATGTGATAGATTGTTAATAAGCAAAACAACTCAGTTTCCTTCTCAAATCTCTTCACATGTTTTACTAAGGCACAAATGATATTTTTTTCTCATGACAACTAAGTTTCACTATATTGAAGCTGGTGTCATTGTACCATGATCTACTGTTCCTTCCAATAATAATCCAAAGATCTGTTTTCATTCTTGTGACTTATTATTTGCCTGGAAAGCCCAGTAAAGTTGAATTTTTTCAACTTTATCCCTCATATAAAAGTTGTCTTCTTTATTTCAGTTTTTTGGGGGAGGGGGAAGAACAAATCGAAGGATTGAACATATTGAGTATTTATGCTTTGTACTGATGTTTTCACAATTCCTCCTGTTTAATTCTTCCAACAAGTTACTGAAGTAGATATCATTGTCTTCACGTTTAAAGTGAGGAAGCAAAGCCTCAAAGAATTGTGTCAGTTGTTGAATATTACACAGCTACTAAAAGGCAGAGACTGAATTTCAAGCCCATAACACCATGAGTTTATAGTGCAGTTACCTGCTGCAGCTAATACTCATTGCAAAATTGATACCTCCAAAAACACCAGTTTGATTTCCCTTGGATTTTTTTTTTATCATGATCTACCCTTTCTACTCTCACATTCCTCCCCAAATAAGAGAAAAAACTGATCCCACTAACAGAAACATTGGGTGAAAGACCACCTGCAGTTGTATTAGTACATATTTACTCCAAGAAAAACAACATGGAATCATGGAAATTGGTTCTGCAAGTATTGCTGTACACTAGAGACACAATTCGGAGGGGTTTTAGACAATAAACACAAGTTGCATGAGATTTCACTGGAAGAGTGATATTCAATGAAGTGTGAACAATAAAATTGATAGACAAGACTTTCAGGAAAAGCTTGCTCTGTGTAACAAGTGTTTGATAAATGCAGGTGTTCAATCTTAACCTACACATTTCATAGGTTTAACAGAGTCTTGCACAAAGAACTCATAAGAACAATGTTGGGGTGCATAAAAATATTAGCCTGTTTCCCCAACCTGGGTTGTGACTAACTAACAGATTTCCTGTGGGAGCCGAAATATAGATTCAGGATGATAAGAATGGGAAAGATGAGGTCAGCAAAGGCTATGGGACGACGAGGGAAATGGTCCACTGTAGGGAAGGATGACTAGTTCATGCTGGCAAGATCCTGAACTATTTGAGGAACAAAGCAAAGAACTAATGAAGAACTTAATAATTCACTTTTGAATCTACTATATCATAATGCAATGGTTCTCAAACTGCAGGTCGCAACCCCTTTGGGGGTCGAACCACCCTCTCACAGGGGTCACCTAAGGCCATCCTGCATATCAGATATTTACATTATGATTCATAACAGTAGTAAAATTGCAGTTATGAAGTAGCAGCGAAAGTAATTTTATGGTTGGGGGTCACTGCAACATAAGGAACTGTATTAAAGGGTTGCGGCACTAGGAAGGTCAAGAACCACCGTCACAATGGGAAACTAAAAGAAAGTGACATGAGAACGCTGCTTCAGAAAACTTGATTTTAGAAAAGAATGGTGGATAAAGAGGAGTACATTGGAGGTGAAACTTTTGAACATAAACTAGTCCGGCTCTGGAAAAAAGTTAAAACCACTTTCTGATCCTATGTCGGACCTCCTCTGATGTAAGGATTTTCCTGTTTCTCTCGAACACCGGGAGACACCTGACATTTTTGTCGTCGTTGTTGTGTTTTCACCTGCCTGAAATGGTTATGTGTTTTTTCACATTCCCTGTATGGCAAGACAACAACAGAAAGTCTTATTCACCCCAATTTGCCATTTGCATCTCCAACAGTGATTCATCCAGCACCAGTGTCGCACATGGTCCAGGCCGTCACGTCGACACTGACGGGCTCTACACAAGCCCTCAACTTGCCCAGGATTTGCATAAAGTGAAAATACATATAACAGTTATGGCATCTAGGAAGGATTTTTCAAATTGTGTGAAAAAGAAGAAACTTCAGAAATATGAATTATGTTCCTATCAATGGGATATGAAAATGATGTGTCTCATTCCCTAACAAGAGGTTAGTGGCAATGCTGAGTACGTTCTTTGGTCTTCAAACATAGTTGATCACTGGTTATAGGAAGAAACAGCCTGTCCAATTTGAAAAACTAATGGTTGTTTGATAATACACAAAGATTATGGGAGGAGTAGACAGAGCTGACCAGTCCTGTGGATGTTAGGGATTTACAAAGTGGTCCTCCCAATAGTGGAAAAAGTTATTCTTGGGGCTGATGGAAGTTGCAGCTGTGAAGAGCTACAGCCTTTACTCATTAGATTAGAAGGCGAGTGGAGAGAAAGTGCAGACATGCCTGTCTTCCAGGAGAAATCTTATCGCTCTGTCTGTGAGCAACGTGAAGAACAGAGATTCAGGAAAGAGGGGAAGACATCACCTTCTGACACAAAGGCTAAATGGGAAGACACATTTCATAAGGCAAAATGAAAAAAGTCAGTAAAGGTTTACATGGTTTGCAGCAGAAGAAATGAGACAGGTGGAAGGAGAGGTGTTTTCTGTTCATTTTATGAATATGGGGTGCAATTTCACAAGTATTATAAGAATTAATAATAATTGCATGCTTAAAAAAATTAATGTAAGGTAATACCAAGAATTGCTGGAAGGACTTTTTGTTTAAATTTTAAAGGTGGTGTATGCTTATCATAAGAAATGTAAGCAATACAAAATAATATAAAAAGAGAATGCACCCCCTGTACTGCCCCCAGGAATCCCATGCTTAGCATCAGAGGTAACCATTGTTAACTCTTCTGAAAATGCAGTTCTGCAAATAGCATTTTATTACTTAAAATTTTTCCTTCCAGGTTGAGTATGTGCGTATTCTCATTCTTTTTGACATCTATGTAACATTTCATAATCCATAAGTGGATTATAGTTTGTATATACTGGTTGTGTGCCAAATATGTTTTAACCTTTTAATGAAAGGTCCATGCATGAAATATATATGTATATTCATGGAATTTTTACTTATGTCACTGAAAGAAAAATAAATCATATGGTCTGATTTTAGCAGTTTTTCTCTGGTGCTGTTGTTGCAACTGAATTCCTTTGTTTTGGCTCCATTTATTAAGCTTAATGACTGTAGCACAGTCATTTGGGAAATGGTTAAGTAGTTAGCAAGGGAGGCTTTCAGTGTCTGCATGTGAATATGGAAATGTGTTTCCACATGAGAAATACTGGAGAAGGAACCAGGTATATTAAAAAAAACACACACACACAATTAAATTCAAGAAGGGGGCAGGGTTTGATAAGTTCCCACCTAGTGGATACAATGTAGCAGTATATGGCACAGTGCCTGGGGGAGGCCTCAACCGCAACTTGGGTTTTACCTTGTAGATGCAAATGATGTGGCCAACCATATGTGCCCCTATATTTAAAATTTTTTAAAAAAGAATAACATTTACTGTAAATAGAAATGAAAACTAGTATATTATTCAGAATAAATGAGGTTTTTTTCAACTTAAAAAGAAAAGATGTTCTGTCCATTAGAAAGAGATTCAGAAACACCAAAAGAAATCTACATTTACTTTAAAACAATGAAAATATATTGTTTAGTTAAACAAATAATCCTGTAGGCCAGCATGATTTCTTTTGGGTTCCTTGATTAATTCCTAGGTCTTCCTCCTCTTGAGGTGACCGATTTTCTCATCACCTCAGTGTCCACTCTGATACACACGTGACACCTGAAGCCTGGCCCAGGGCGTTCAGAGCCATGTTTCTTAGCTCATCTCTGACTCCATCCTCTACCATCTGAGGGATCCACTGTAAGTCCCAGAAATGACAAGAGAGTGAGAAAGGGAGGGAGGGACTAAGTACATAAAATCCTTGTTGTGGGCAAAGATGGTAAAATTGCTACTTTGCTAGAGAAATCTTACTAATTCTTTAATATGTAATCCAAATGTTACCTCCTCACTGAAAAATCTTTGATGCCCCAAAGTTGTCAACCACATATTGTCCCCATTGTATGTGTGAGTACATTAGGGTCTTATTACATTTTATAATAATCATACACATCTCTATCTCCCATAATTATACATTTCTTGGGGAGACAAAATTACATTTACCATTATCTTCCCAGAGCCCATCACACAGCAGGTAATTAGTAGGTATATATCAAATTTCTATGATGATCTTTGCGTCATCTGATTTGGCCAGAAAATATAGTTAAGTATACTTAATAATTCTGATTATTTTGATTAACACAAATATATATATATATGCTATACTATAAAGGGCCACTTTTTAAAAAAGTATTTAATGCATGTTCTTAACTAACATGATTTCATTTTTATTTGATAATTCCTTTTAATTTGATAATTACCATGCATCAGGGTCATCATTGTAAATGCCAACTGCCACTGGGTAGAATATGTGCACAGAGCTGAGGTAATGCAAATGTCTCGTTGATAGAATGCTGGATACCACCTGTCTCTATCTGTTCTCCTTTCTACAGGACATTACTTAACTATACAATTTGGCAATTGTTAGGGTTACCCATGAGTCACCTGTGTGCTCCTTCAGTCCTTACTCCTAAGAATCAGGACAGGATATCCTGTCCTGCAAGAGTCTCTTATCTCTCTTTCTTACTCACAGTATGCACCACCCCTCAGCATACACCCATTTGCTCTCACGCACGTTCCACATCACATTTTCATATCCATATTCAGTTCTGTTCACAATGTGAAAATGAAAGTGAAATGAGCCAAGTAAGGCTTTCCCAATAGCACTCAGCTTATGTAGTTTAAAAAAAATCTAATGTTTTATTCAAACACTGTCTCCAGTAATTCTCCTCAGAAGATGTTAAAGTATATCCAATTACTAAGGCCATCTATACAAACAGTAGAGCAATAATCTGATTTTCAGCTCAATAAAGTATAGCAATCATAAAGGATTCAAAATTTCAGATATCCATCATTCTTGATTTGACTTCCAAAATGGGAGAAAATCTATTATTATAATATAAAATTATAACTTTAAAAATTGTAGAGGTTTCCTGACTTAAAAAACAAAAAGCTATCTAAGCCCTACCTTGCCAGGTATTTAATAACGACTGACGATAATGTTTTCTATAATTAAATAAATAGCTCTGATTCTTCAAAGAAAGTATGGTTTACATTTGACATTCTAGAGTTACAGAATATCTGGGTCCAAAGGACCAAGGATTCACCTTATTAATTCGTATGCTAGAGTATCAACTTTTAATATTATTAACTGTTGATTTAGTAAGAGTCAACAAATCCAAAAAATGCTAGTTCTCTTAAAATCACGTGTGGCAAATAAACATATATTTACAAGGTATATATAAATCAGAATTGTCAGATTTATCAAAAACTAACACCTAGTTAAAATTTTATTTTATATAAACAACAAATAATTTTTGTATGTATGTCCCATATAATATTTGGGTGTCCTGTATTTTATCTGGCAACATCAGTATGAATCTACTAAGGAAGCAATTTATCCAGTAGATCACAGGAAAAAAAAACTTAGGTTTTACTCAAAGGTATCACTTAGTCCTAAAAATAAGAATGCAAATAAAACTGTAGTAATCCAGCTCAGAGCCTGTGGCTCAAGTGGCTAAGGCACCAGCCACATACACCTAAGGTGGCGGGTTCGAATCCCCAGTCCGGGCCCGCCAAACAACAATGATGGCTGCAACCAAAAAATGGCCAGGCATTGTGGCGGGCGCCTGTAGTCCCAGCTACTTGGGAGGCTGAGGCAGGAGA
>CAUYTI010104534.1:0-10729 GCA_963575145.1 Galago senegalensis
GGGTACAGTGTGGGATTTTCACATGCAATCCAAAATACTTCCATCAAACTGGTCAACACAGCCTTCATGTCATTTTCTCAGTTATTGTTTTAAAACGTTCACATTCTCCTCTTAGAAAGATTCACTTGTACCCCTGTAAGACAAACCTCAGAAGTGATCCCTCCAAACCCCCTCCCTCCTCCCATTTCCCCCTCCCTTCTCCCTATACCACGGAATGCTATGCAGCCATTAAGAAGGATGGAGACTTTGCATTTTTGCTCAGCAATCCAAACTGCTTCTATTTCACATGCGCTCCCACAAAGAGAGGACTAGGGAGTGGGGCTCTACCAATTAATTGGTTCACCCTGAAATGACAAGCCTTAACTCCTACTTTTGCGATAATAACCAAGTGAACCACACGTGTAGGGAAGAACAATTCTCCCGAGTCCTCTGCAGTTGGGAAGAACAGATGAGAGGAAGGTGGACACAGAGAATGGCAGTAACCAGCACTCTCTGCCCTTCCTAATTCCCCTGGTTTATTATTTGGGGCAAGGTACTCTTAAAGGAATAGAGACAAGACTCTAAGCCACAAAGCAGCTTGTTTTCTCTAGGAATTGATCTCCATTTTTTTCTCTCTTACCAACAGGGACAAATTTTATTTGAATTTAAGGAGGGAGTGTTGGAGGACGGCACAGCCAAGGCATTCTTAGGAGCATTCTTAGCTTTCAATTGAGAATCAATGAAAGTTTATGAAAATAAGAAAACAAGTGGGGAGAGAAAACAAAGTGAGATTAATGCAAAAGTAGACTTTTCTAAGACTTTTCCAACCTCCCCAGCACTTATTAGCTTAAAGTTATTTAGCAGATGGTCAGTAATATGGATTTTATGTCCTTTAGCTACTATAACTTTTCCTCATTTTATCTTACTAAATGTCTTTTATAAACATCTATATTGGTCAGGTCTTCAGTAGACTGAGGATTCTTTTTATTCTTCTTCCTCTGTGTCTTCCTTCCCCCCCCTCCTCTCCTATCTTCTCCTCCTTCTCCAATTTTCCTTCTTCTTTTTCATCTTCCCAAATTTCTTTTCCTTAACAGACGCACTTCCTGAAGAGAGACATCTTGAAAGACCATACTTGGAAAGTGTTGTTATTGTAACATGAAAACCTTGAAGAAGTTATTTCTGTTGTCCAGAGTTGGCAGTTAAAGCCATACAAACCTTAGTGGGTTTTCTTCTACTTAGGTAATTAATGTTTAAATCATTAAAGTCTGATAGTTAAATTCTATCCCTCTCTAACCCAGTATTTGAAAGAGCTTCTGCCTTTTGTTATTCTAATATTTCCAACAGGGCCTCTTTCAAACTCAAAACTGTTAAAACTTTCATTTTCCTCCATCTTATAAGAATAGCAGCTCTTCTTTCTATACACTGTGTCTTACCAAATAAGGCCACAATACTGGAGAAAGCAACTATAATTCTATATACTTAATAGAATTTGTTCTCTATTCACACAGTTTAGATAAAGGATTTGAATTCCACATTCACATATACTACTTAGACTGTAATTTAGAGAGGTTATTAGATCCATATATGTAATTGCAAAGATTCATTAGCCTCCCACACATTTCTTTTGCAAATGTCACACCACAATGGGAAGCAAAGCTCTCCCTCCTGGAGTTGCTGCTTGTTGCTTATGAAAGTAAAAGTTCTTTTTCAAAAAGAGCAAATAACTTCAACCGCTGGATTTTTTTTTCTTACCTAATAGTATGTGGTATGAACAAAGGATAAGTAAACCTCCTTCCCGCAGGTGCCAAGAGTTTGGATTTTTCCCCAATACCTGGTAGTTGATCAGTCACAGCCGATTGAGTTTCCATTGTTCATTGATTGTGCCATTTGCCAGGCAATCCATCCTTGCTTATGTAATTGCAGCATTCCTGCAGTTCATTCTGTTCTGTCCCCAAGGTTCAGCAGCATGACAGGCTGAGAAAATTAGATACCGCACAGCACCAAGCTGCTGACCTTCAGAATATACAATAAGGCCCATCCTTTAGGCTGGTCTTTCTTGATGAGGTTATTTTGAGGGACCTTATTTCTAAGAAGCGATTTTTCATGCCAAACACACAGCTTCTTAAAATATCTCTCGACTGATAAAAGAATGATCATTTTAAAATTTAAGCATATCTGTACTGTGTACAATCCTATGAATAAATTGATTTAATTTTCAGTTTGTCCAAAGGGAACAAATGTTTGATCTTCAGATAAAACTCTCACCTTGAAACCAAAATTAAATATGACTTTAAAAATATCTAATAAATATGCAGAAAACTTCACAGAATCCTAATAAGAAAAATGACTAAATCTCTCAGTTTAATGTGGCTGAGTATCTATTTGTTTGCCAAAGAACCAAGTTCCATAGGAGGATTAAATTTCTTTCTGGTGACATAAAATTCACATTATATTTTTCTAATTTCTTTTCCTTTTAAACTATTTCAAACTCATAGAAAAGTTGTAATTACAAGATCAAGTATGTTCCTTCCGATTATTGGGGAATAGTTACTGACCTAATACACGATAACCCCAGAATAATTTAATATGTAAATAAGAACATTCTTCTAGGGAACCACATTGCAACCATCAAATCCAGAAAATTAACTCTGACACATTACTGTCATCTAATCTCCAAACGCCTTTCTGGTTCCTTCCCTAATTTCCAAATGAAGTCTATTACAGCAAAAGCATCCAACTGAGCCTTCTCTGTTACATTCAGTTCATATCTGAACTTTGTTTAAATAAAAATAAACTAAAAGTGGACTGCCACAATTCCATAAGAAGAGATCAACTTATGAACTAGAGAATCAGCCACAATGTACAATGGAAAATGAACTGCCTCACCCTCCAGGCAGTGGGGGCTGTATTTCAACTTCAGGATAGGCTGCAGGATGTCTAAGAGGAACAAATAACCCAAATGATCCACTCTATCCTTCCAGAATTAAAGAAATTATTAAGATTCTCCTGCTTCACCTGTAATTGCAGTTCTCCACTACAATCTGTCTTACTAGAGACTTGTTAGCTCCAAAGTCTACAGTATAAAACACTAAACTGTTTTAGTGGGCAATTTTTTGCAAGTTCCTAAAATATTTATATGTAATTGTGAATTGTTTATTCAGGATCTCAGCGATTACAGTACTAGAAATATATTTTATAGGAGCATTCGCTACAATCCAAAGTCCCTTTCATTGTCCTTAAACACTGTTCTTATTACTCTAAGTGTAAAATACGGGGTGGCTTACACCACTGTGAATGTGAATATGTAATATGATGCATGTGCTGGGCCTTTGATAAGCCTATGGGTTCTGATGGGAGTTTATTTTCATGAACAACAAACAGAAAAGCTTGTAACAAAGAAGGAGGATCCCTCATGCCTCTAGTAGCCAAAGGGCATCAGAATCCGTGACTACACACACATCCCAGCTCCATCCAGGAGAAAACAATTAGCTGTAACAATCCCTCCTTATTTTGCTTAATAATTTTGCTTAAGGATTTAACTGCCAACATCTCATTTCCCCAAATCCCAGCTTCAAAGAAAGCAAGCTAAGTTCCTTTACACCAAATTGTGCCTGTTCCCACTTATCACCTTCCAAGGACATCCAGTAACAAAACTAGTCAAACCTATGGATCCTGCTCTTTGACTATCAGTTTTAAAACTTATATGTCAGCTCTGCCCTCGATCTTGGGGATGTAAAAACAAACCAAAACATAAAAAACAAAGTACATTTACCCTGCCCCTTGAGGTTGGCTTTGCAGAAAGTTGCTAAGCAGGAATATGTGCAATAAGGTATCCGATATAGTAACAGGCTCAAGTAGGAAACACCGCCTGAATGAAGTTTCTGACTGGCCTACCGCCTGAATGAAGTTTCTGACTGGCCTCCTATCTCCACTTCTCTCCCAGCTCAGCTCTGCCAACCAAAACTCTTGGTAAGATTGACTGGCGCTGCTAAAACAAATACAGAGTGAAAGTTTTATTACTTATTCGCTTTGATCATCGGAGCTGTTATAAAACAGGTGCGGCTGCATGATTGCAAGATTACAAAGATGAAGAACTCAGATACAGTGTCATTAAATGTCCATGATTTATAAGGTGCTGACTTTGTAAAAATACAATGACCCTTTCACAAAAATTCTCATTAACAACAACATTTTGTGCACAATTATAGATAACGTAGGCAAGCAACTAGAGATTGCTGAGGAAAAGCCACTTAATAGAAAGGAAATCTCCAGGTCTCAGGTGTCTATTTGCTGGATCCACTGACTCTCACGTTCACTGCAGCCTTCTGGGCCTTTGCTGACCCCTATTAACCCTCTTAAATCACTCCAATCTGTCCTTTCTCCTTCACTGCCACTGCCACTGCCTCAGGTCTGGCTCTCATTGTTTTTTATTTAGAATATTCTTAAGTGAATTATCTGCACAGTAGTTTTATGGTAGAGGTGGCCATGGAAAATAATTCTAGTCTCATATTTTATGATAGATATTTGTACACAGAGCTTTGAAAAAAGCAGAGGAAAAAAAGCATCGTCATTCTTAACAGAGGCAATAATCTCTGTGCTTTGATTAGAGGAATGCTAGGTGCATTTCCTATTCCTAAAATAATTACAGTACAAGAGAACAAAGATAACTTTTCTTCTTCTAACATTTATCAGGTCTCCTGTATACAAGACATAGTCTTAATCCTTTATTCTGTTAATCCTCAAACTCTTTCCATCTTTGCACTTGAGGAAAGGAAGGCACAGAGAGATGAAGTAACTTGTCTGTGATCACACAGTCAGTAACCAAGAGGCCCAACTCAAACCCAGGGAGTCTGGCTCCAGAGTCCACGTTCCAAATCTTTGTGACGCCCAGAAATCAGGGGTTATGTTTTCCTCACTCCCTAATGCCAGGTTCACTGTCTAATGCATAAAAGAGAACCAGTCAAATAATATTGGTGAAAAAATTGATATGGAGGTGCAAGGTGGTCAAATTCTAAAGGGAACACCACGTCCTGTCTGTGGACACTTAAGAGAGGCCAGGGCAGGTGAGGACACAGGGCAGGCTCTTGCCAACGCCATGCCACGTTCCATTCACGCTCTGGGCCTACAGGCATTGGTCAAACACAAACCTGACCATGTCCATTCCCTTCACCTCATTGCTCGGAAATATTTTCCAAACTTTTTTACAGGAAACATCCCTAATGGGCAGATGGGTGCAGCCTTACCTTTAGGGGTTAGGCACGCAGGAGCCACATGGTGAGTTTCTCATGAACTGTGGGCCTCACCTTCGATGCTAGCAAGCCTGGCACTTACTCTACGGCATATCTCTGTTATAAAATAGTGCTTATAACTACTTCCAGGAGGAAAACTTCATTGCTACCATTGTGACTGCTAAGGCCACTTGGCCTATCTGCATTCTTTCTGAGATTCCAGCTTCACATCCACCACAGGCCCATGGAGCTGGTCCCCAAGTGTGACACACTTGGCCCCTCACATAAATCTTCAAATAAGCTCCTGTCTCACCATCCCCTGTTCTCACCTCTCCAGCCAATAAAATTAGTTGCAATCACAAATCTCAATCGCACTTCAAGCTGTTTTCCACCTATTGAACCTTGGTAATTAGGCAGTTGTGGAGTTTGAGAAGACATACCCATCATCTCTAACCCAATTTAGGGGTGTGATTTTGTTGAAGCTGTTTCCCAACTCTCTTCCTCCTGGCAGGGTGTGGATACTTAGTAACACTGTCCTAGTTTAACAGACCGCTTGCTTGTTTCCGTGGTATCTCTCCCACTAGACGGAGCTGTCCCTGACGGCAGGCCCTTGTTTTACTCCCTTAAAATCCCCAGGGCCAAGCAGAGCCCCGCGACCAGGTAAACCTCTAGTTTACGGGGAACTGATGTCACACTAAATAACCGGGTCCCCCAGTAGGAGAGGACAAGAGAACTAACTATGAACTCGAAATTAAACACAAAGTGAAAAGTGTGAGCACATCCCTCGTATCATCTTATTTTGTGGAAGAAAACCTTTATATCCCAGGTCCAGGGACGTCCCGGGGCCCAAGCTGTCAGCAGGGACCTGGGCTGGCGGAGGAGTCACTCACCAGCTCGTGAAAGGCGGGTGTCTGTTCTCCAGCGTTTTGGTCCAGGGCTTGTACCAGCTGATCTGCTCGGCGGCTTTGCCCCAGAACCTCTCCGGGTCGGCCACCGAGGCCGCGAAGTGGGTCCTGTACTCGGCGCCGCTGCCCGAGGACAGCGCCCTGCAGCCCCGGCCCCCGAGACCGCCCCACGGGCCCGGGGCCACGTACGCCCTGCGGGCCGCACTGGCTCCCCGGGCCGGAGAGGACCCAGGCAGGGGCCCCCCGAGGCTCCCGGCACCAGTGACTTTGCGACATTGCAGCCAAGACGGTTTCATCGCTGCCGGCTGCCCCCCGCGCAGGCTGCGCGCCCGCTGTCCCCAGTGCGCACGTTAAGCGGTGACTGGGGTGTTTGTGGCTTTCTGAGGCTCCAGGGAAGAGCGAGCGGGAGGCGGGGGCAAATTACCAAGTGAGCCCGGAGCCCAGAAAGTTTGGAAGTCACAACAGAGTTGCCAGGAAAAACCGACCTGGACTCCCTGGAGAAACAGGCTGGAGTGGGCCCCAGCGCTGGGGGTGTCTCGGGGCGGGAGGGGAGTTCCGCCTCTGCAAGAAATCTAAACCCCGCATGCATCTGCGCCGCCAGGAAACTGCAGAACGGGCTCCGGATTTTCACACACAAGTACTCCCAGAACAAGGCCAAAGCACTCAACTCACTCAATTTTCAGACAAGCAAGTGTGTGTGGCTTCCTTGGTTTGAATCTTTGGGTAAGACTTTGGTGGAGGCAGATCGCTTTTGGCCAACAGAGGAAACCAGCGGTCCCAGGCATTGCCACAAAACACCTCTACTGTTATTGCTATTTATTAATTTGTTTATTTAACTCAGTTCAGTCCCTGGTTATTAAATTCACCAGCGGCCGCAGGGTCAGGATTGCTCCAGGACTTCCTGACAGCTGAAGGGTGGGCGGAGAGGCAGGAGGCTGTGCCGGCCAAGTTGGGAAGTGCTTCTGGGGGTGATTGACAGCAGGAGGGAAGGTAACCAACTGGGATGAAGATTCACCTGCTCGCTGGACACCCCAGAACTTGTTGCATCCCCTCCCTTCTAATTCGCCTCTGTAGACTTTCTGACCTTCAGTTTCAGATGAGAGAACAAAACAGGAAGAGCTGAGTAAAGATGAAACGAGTAAAAGGGAAGCTGGGGAAATTAAAAGAGAAAGGCAGCATCCATTACTCTCCGGGCTTAACATTCTTCAAGCTCTGCTGTTTTCACGCTTTAGTGAAATTCAGAGGCAGTTGCTTTAATATTATGCCAAACGCATTCAGTCTTGGCGTGACAGTATTTGCGGTTTTAAATGTAAAGATTTGTATTCCCGAATCTGAGGTGAGAAATAGCAGAGCACCCCTGACCTGGTAAAGATCATAACCTGAGAAGCTGGAAACAGATGATACTGCAGGAAAAGATTCATGTGGAGATAAAGCTGGACAGAATAGAAAGACCCCACTGTAGAGACAATGTTCTTACTGTCCTCAGCTATGCCCTTTTAACTGAGAAGCAAGGTGGTAGACTCTTCCCAGACACCTGAAATCTACTTTATTCCCTCCAAAAGTGCCAAGTCACATGATATCTCATGGCCAAAGACACTGTCACCACTTGAATCTAGACACTTAATCTCTTGTTACCCTCCAGACCTGGAGGGTTAGTGATTGTCCCTTGGAATGTACTAAAAAAATGTTAGGTGCTGTGATTCTCCTAAAGGTATTAAGGAGTTTTTACAAATGGAGCTAACTTAGAGACAGGTTAATCTATCCAAGGCCATGAAACTACCGACTAAAACAGTCAGTCCTCAAACCTTGCTGATGCTCAGAGCTTCAGAGCCAAGGTGACTTGAATCACATATGTGTTACTACACTGATTCCTTCCAACTCAAGGTGGGGGACTACAGTCAGTTCACTCCAGGACTGGAGAAAGTAAGCTGGTCACTGACCCAGCGTACTATACAAATAGGATCCTTGTATCTCCGTGCCATGGCTTGCATGTGGTAGGGAATCTGATTTTGAAGTCCTTAATTTTCACACTGAGCTTATCATCTTCTTTAAAATAAGACATTTTAAATGACTTCCAATGAAACATGATAAATTGAATATTGACATCCATTCTTGTCCTTTAAGAAACCCCACTAAAGGACAATCAAAGAGGGCAGTGGACAAAGAGAAAGAGAGAGGAAACAGTGAGAGAGGGGAAGGAAGAGCTCCATGTGTTCCCAGAATTTGTTTCCTCTGTGGTGCTTGGTCCTAAGGATTGGAGGAATGAACCCACAGACCACAAATCAGTAGTAAGACAGGATTTTATCAGAAAGGAATACAAAAGAAGTAAAAAGCACCAGAGTATCTGGCAGGGGGACAGACCAAGTGGGGGTCTCTACTGGGCTCTATCTAGGGGTAGAAGGTCTTGAGAATTACACTTGGCCAAGATTTGGCAGATAGAAACTACCAAGTGTCAATGTTGGTGAGTATTATTGACAAACAGAATGAACCAATCTCTCCAGATCAGGGCAAAAGTTCAGGGCATTCCTTTTATGAAATTGTCCAGTCCTAGGAAAACTGGGGTCCCTCTAGCCTTGAATGGGGGGACACTGTATCACAAGGTATAGGACTTAAAAGAGGAGGGTGAGGTCAGCTGAATTCTGACCTCTTCCTGTGGAGGATAAAATGGATTTCTTTCTTAGAAAGCTGAAATATCTCAGGATTGGGAACCCCTGGGTTCTTCTGAAGGTTCAGAATAAGGATTAGGGCTTAAAAATAAAAGACATGATTAAAAGAATGTATGATCACAAGTTAGATGGTCCCTTCCTTGCCAGATAAAAGCACTTTCTCTGGCCCCTTCGCTCTATGACCTTGTCATTTTTTACATAATTAGATAAAATAGGTGATTATATTAAACTCCATTTTGTGTCAAGGAGAAGGTGTGAGTGTGAAGGCACAGTCTGGGCTGGAGGCAGAGTTATGTACAAACACAAGACAGAGCAGTAGAGCTAGAAAATTTTATTAGAGCCAGCCAGATGGGAGGGGTAAAACAGTGTCAACCCTTGACCCTTTAAACTAAGACACAAAAGTCCTGTTGATTGTGTTAATTGATCACTGAGCATATGAAAGCTTAAAATCATTACTTACTTACTGAGGCAGCGGGTTCTCAACCTGTGGGTCACGACCCCTTTGGACTATATTAAGGGTTCACTATGTTAGGCAGGTTGAGAACCACTATACTGAGGCCTACTGGGACTCTAAGTACTGTTACTTGTTAGGTGGGAACATTAGAAAGTTTGCTAACTTTTCCACACTGCAATTTCTGCTTCTGTCCTCTGAGACTAATAATCTTACTTCACAGGATTATTGCGAGGTTTGAATATGTGTAAATTGCTTAGTGCCAGGGCAGTAGCCAGCCAAGTTAATAAAGGAAATCAGCCAAGCCTGTGACTAGCCAACCATCCCCCCGCCCAAAACCTCCATTAACAATCAGAACATCCACCTCTCCCCTCAAAAAATCTATTTTAAGTAGGAATGTAAGTCTAGTACTATTTTTAAAAATTCAATTATATTTTTAATGAATTGAAGGGATGCATTAATCACAATCTTTTCAACATTTAAGCCTTCGAAAACACCAGATTTTTAATCCACAATAGTTATTTCGTAGTATGTCAATATGCTATTCAAACTGACTTTTTTTTTTAACAGCAACTCACTCTGTTGCCCAGGATAGAGTACCATGGCCTTAGCCTAGCTCACAGCAACCTCAAATTCCTGGGCTTAAGCCATCCTCCTGCCTCGGCCTCCAGAGTAGCTGAAACTATCAGTGCCCACTGTAATGCCCTGCTATTTTTTTCTTATTTTTAGTGGAGACAGATTCTCCCTCTTGCTCAGGCTGGTCTACAAGTACTGAGCTCAAGTGATCCCCTGGCTTCAGCCTTTCAGAGTGCTAGGAAGACAGGCGTGAACTATCATGCTTGGCCCAAACTGACATTTTAAACAACTTAAGCAAAGATTCTCTGATGAGATTATCAAAATGAAGCTTTCCAATAAGTGGAAAGCAAAATGATAGAGAGGGAGTATAGACAGGAGACCAGGGGAAATAAAAAGGTGTGAAAAGCTGTGAGAATGCTCGACAGGAGGGAAGAAACTAGAGTTGGAATACTTAGGGCCTAAGGAAAAGATGGAGACAAATACAGGAGCAGAAACAACTTAATTCTAGCCCAAGAATATGGGGAGGGGGTGGGGAAAGGGAGGGGAGAAGGGTGGCTGGGTGGTGGGAGGGTAAGGGGAAAGATCACCTATATTTCTGTCTAACAAGGGTACAAGTGAACTTTTCTAGAACTAGAATGTAAATGTTTTGACACAATGACTATGCAAATAACATGAAATTTATGTGAACCAGCTTGATGAAAGTATGTCAAAATGTATATGAAAACACTACACTGTACCCCATGTTTGCGTTAATGTATACAGCTATCATTTAATTTTAAAAAAGGGGGGGGGAAAGAAAAAAAATAATTAAAAGAGAAAAAAGATCCAGGATTCTATAACTCAGTGTTTCTTACTTTTAAAATGTTTGCCTGAGATGGATTATCATTAATACCGGCTTACCTTTATTCATTTATTTGGCTGGGG